>JANAVB010002199.1:22713578-22951877 GCA_029216955.1 Iris pallida | reverse complement strand
AAGAGAATGGCCACTCCTCCATTGGCCGTATTCACCGTCAATTCGCCATATAAAAGCAAAGAGATGGCCATTCGCCGTATTCTCTCGTCCTAAATTACCATTCTCCCGTCGTTACATGTCTCCGTGTTAAAAGCAAAGAGAATGGCCATTTTTTGTCCAAAAAAATATTCTCCTCGAAAATATTATCTTTAGAAAGTTAAAAATAATCCGCCCGACCTCAGAAGCAGGTTTCCTCAGTTCACCACCACCACCATGACATGTAGCTTTATTAACAAAATATTAAATTGTTAAATGAAAAATAAAATTTCAGACAATGGCATGGGCAGTAAAATTAGAGCGCGCCGCTGGTACTTCTCCTTGTTCGAGGAGGCCTCGACGACGTCCGACGCGAAGCGGACCGATTCTTCTCGGCGCAGCTGGTACTCCTAATGAAAAATAAAATTTCAGACAATGGCATGGGCAGTAAAATTAGAGCGGCGCCGCTGGTACTTCTCCTTGTTCGAGGAGACCTCGACGACGTCCGACGCGAAGCGGACCGATTCTTCTCGACGCAGCTGGTACTCCTAATGAAAAATAAAATTTCATACAATGGCATGGGCAGTAAAATTAGAGCGGCGCCGCTGGTACTTCTCCTTGTTCGAGGAGGCCTCGACGACGTCCGACGCGAAGCGGACCGATTCTTCTCGGCGCAGCTGGTACTCCTCGTTGTTCTAGGGGTGCTCGACGACGTTCGACGCGATCCGAACCGTTTCTTATTTCCTTCTTTATCTCCGTTTCTCTTTCCACCACCACCAGCACCACCACGACTACCATGGCCTGTAACCCAAAAAAAAAAAGGTTCAGATTAAATTGGATGGACTTTCGAGAGAGTAAATATGAGTTAATTTAGGGTGTTCATTGAAAAAATTAAAGTGAAGAATGACCTGCTAAAGCAAGTTACCAACAGGTCAGAAGTCTAAATCAGCATTAAATGATGTCTCCTGTATTATTTTATCTGAATTAAACCTGAACCGTTGGATTAAAATCCAACGGTCCAGATTTCGGATGTATCGATACATCCATTTCCAGCGGATGTATTGTAGATATATATATATATATATATATATATATATATATATATATATATATATATATATATATATATATGAAGTATATATATATAGGAAGAAGTAGAAGGAGATGAAGAAGAATAAGAACAGCAGCCACAGCAGCAGTGCTGCAGTAGCAGCAGCAGCAGCAGACCTGGCTGCTGCCAGGTCCGAAACCCCCCCTTTTTTTGGTGATAGTTCACCTATTAACCCCCCTTTATATATATATATATATATATATATATATATATATATATTTTTATATATATATGGTTAGAATCGTAGAGAAGAGTAGAAGAAGATTTTGGAATGAGAAGTTAGAAAAGAATTAGAGGTTAGGAGGAAAGATTGGAAGAAGTTAGAAGAATAGGAAAATGGCTAGAATAGAAATAGGGGAAAACCGAGTTAGAGGGCGAAACGGAGCTCGGAGTATCGGAATGAGTTGAAACTTGGCGTGGGGGCATGAATACGTGATTTAGATTTTGCTGGTAGGCTCCCGGGTGGAAATCGGGGTTGTAGGGCGCCGGTATCGCGCCGTACCATTCCGTATCTTGAAATATTCAAGATACCGGCAATGGGCCGTAACATGGACTAGATGTCCATTTTACTTGGGTATCTTGGAAGGTAATATATGTATAGGCTAGTACCTTACTATCCTAGGGAGCTCGGGTCAAAATACCAAGCGTAGGTAGGCTAACTTGATAGTTGCCTAAGCTAGAATTTTACCCTTTTTAAGGGTAAAATAGGATATTGGCCTACGGCCAAGATATGAGTTTCCATGTCCAAGATGGACTTGGATATGGGTTGTATAGGTTGATAATAGTTAGAAATAGTCGCCTAGACCTAGTCTTGACCCCGGTTGACCACGGTTGACTTTTTGGACCAAAAGTCAACTATGGGTCAACGCTTTACCCAAATTAGTCCCAATTTCCATTAGACTTGTGTAGTTGACCAAAAGTCAACTATTAGTCACCATTGACCTAGAGTTGACCAGGGTTGACCTAGAGTTGACCAGAGTTGACCAGGGTTGACCAAAAGTCAACTGTAGGCCAACTCTTGATCCCGTTTGACTTTCTTCGACTTGTTTTGACCCGTGATGACTGGTATGACCTAGGATTGACTTGGTTAGGCTTAGATTGACTTGATATAACTTGATTTGACCTAGATTGACTTGACAGGACTTAGTGTGACTCAGTGAGACCTAGTTTGACCTAGATTTGCATATCATTCATTGTAAATCATTCCTAAACTTGTTTAAACCTAAATTAATTTACAGTATCTCATATTTAGGTCTTCTGATACCGCTCTGAGCATTGATATACCATACAGCTCAGGACAGCAGGCGAGTATATTCACTGATAGTTTTTATTGTCTTGATATCTGCTATATCCGATTCAGTTGTAGTGTCTTACTTGATTTCTAACACGATGGTTCACGGACTAGTATATGTCGGATCCTGTCATGAGATGTTGTTCCCGGGTTACTTGGTATATTGGTACATGACTCGACTTGTTACTTGTACTTGTATAGACATGGACTTGGGAGTGGGCTGATCACCTGCTTTTGAATCCCGTGTCATGACGTGTTATGTCTGGATCCTTTATACTATTCGGGGATGGGGAGTTATTAGTGGTTGTGTGATCAAATTCCCACATTTTTTTACTGTATACATTGTTCATAGCTATACCCTCGCCTCACGATGGGTAAAGCCTTACCCTACATCGTTCATAGCTTTCCATGGTGACCGGCCTTACCGTTCTATTGTACACATTGTTCATAGCCGGTCGGATGGAAAGCCTGATCATGTTTCCCAAGCCGATCACATAACGCTCTAATAATTCAAATCACATTTTATATTTACTTTATCTTATCGTATATCCTGTTCTATTCTACATTCAGTATTTTCTCACCATGCCATGATATACAGTTACTCACATGCTCTACTTGCCTTTACATTGTACCTTGATTGGAGACTAAGTTCTGCTCGGGAGAAGAGTTACAACCCCGGTCCTTGTTTGGTTTAAGGGTTGTAACTCGGCTTCCGAACGGTTTCCAAGTTTTCATATATCTTTGTCTTGTAGTTCATTATACTGTCTCTTATAGAATTTGTCAATTCACATGGAACTGCTGTTAGTGTTTGTACTTGCTCATTTTCCTGACAGGATACCGTTATGATATTTTACAGATGACTCTGAGACTGACTGCCCGACCTACTATGGGGTTGAGTCTGATGGACTAGATTTAGACCGTGGCTTATTGGTAGAGCCACTGGACTTTGCTCACCCTGAGTAGCCTAGTTTAGTTAGATTTGTCTGGCCTGCGAGCCAGCTAGTACATTTTAGTTCGTAGTATCTTTATACTTATATTATCTGAGACTCTGGATATTGTGTATAGCTCTGACTTGTGGATCTTGGACTCATTTTTCTGTTTATTCTATCATATTTCCTTTTCCGTACTATCTACCTTAGTTTGATATATGTGATTGAGACTGTATTGCTATGTCACCTCCATTCGGAGTGTATATACTGTACAGGTACATTTATCTGTTTTAGTCGTAGTATTTACAGACCCTATATACAACGTTCTACCGTCGATACTGCGGCGTAGGCTGGACGTAACCACGTGCTCGTGCCCCTCTTCAGGGTGCGGGTCGTGACAACGCATGTGCGAGGCTAGAGTTGCGCTCGCGCAAGACAAGAATGTCGATGCTGTGGTTATCTGCGTAACCATCAAGACACTTTCATTTTCATCCAACATTCATCTTAATCAAAATCCTAAGTAATCCATCCAACCGAACAACAACACTTGCACGATCGTCATTCGCCGAGTCAGAGTACCCCTGAGTTATCGCATATCATCTTTGATACGCCTCAATACCATCGACGATATACGTAACTTGACGATCTTCGTTTGCAACCAATTTCGAGTCGTGCGAATGATGCTATCGTCCGACTGGATAATCTCCTCAACATTCAAATTTAAGTTCGATCATTATCCCTCGATTCATTCACAACATTAATTTCCTCAAACCAAATTCACGTATCGGTCATCCGTTTATCTTAAGTCATCGACCAACGTATTTCC
Source organism: Iris pallida (assembly GCA_029216955.1). Classification (NCBI taxonomy): domain Eukaryota; kingdom Viridiplantae; phylum Streptophyta; class Magnoliopsida; order Asparagales; family Iridaceae; genus Iris; species Iris pallida. The sequence continues at coordinate 22,947,705 of JANAVB010002199.1, read as the reverse complement.
TCAATTCGCATCATTCTTTTATTAATCGATCGACATCCCTGAGGCTATCGCATACACCACTCAGGGATGAAGTCATTCAACAAATCCTTAACTTATCTTTCGAATCAAAATCGACTTCTTCAAATTTTTCCGTTCGAACAATTCCTCAAATTCCAAGCACGCTCATCTATATCACATCGACGTTATCGTCGCTCGATAGTACCCCTATCGATAGTCATCTCACTTTACTCAATCGAGTTCAACTCATTCTCGTCCGACATAATTCAATTTCCGCACTCGACTTTTCTAAGGTCGACGCAACTTTGGTGTATATGCCCAGCCCGACTTAGCCAATTGTGCTTACGCGAACCATCTTTTTATTTTGTTGTCAAAAACTGTTCTCCTATGTTTTGCAAAATAGATAGACTTATTGTATGGACATCCCGTAGGACAATTGAGAGAGAGTGTAAGCCCCTGAATTTAGGACTTATTTTTTTTAATTTTATAATTCAATTATTGTCATAGATATTATTATTTGATTAAATGCTCTTTTCCATGCCTTTGATATTTGGAGTGTCAGGGATGTTCATCTCTGGAAACTTTCTTCATGAGTTTTGTAGTGGACAGGATTACCTTCATTTTGGTATATCGTGTCCCACTCGAACTTGTTCCCTTGTACTCTTTTTGCTTCGCGCAAGTTCGGGTCAATATTAGACCATTTAATTATTAATTGAATTCCCACTCTTTTTATTGATCATCATACGTGCGTTACCATGACTTTTAATTTAGGAGCACCAGACTAGTCATTTTCCTCGAAACCAACTTGTCATTTTTGATCTACTCGAGACGCTCTTCACCCATGACCTTCGTGTCCCACTCAGACACTCTATTTTGTGCTTTATTTTCTTCGCACAACTTTCGGGTCAATTTAGGCCAATTAATTATCTACCGTAAAACCTGATTTAATTTCGGGACCCGAAATCGACCCAACCTAGTCGACCCCAAATATGGACATGGCCCACATGAAGCCTACTACCCACTTGACACTTGTGTCCCATTTATTTGAGCCCCCACATGCTACTTATTTACCCATGATTATAAATACTTATTTTAATTCAAATATTGCACCATGTCCGATTTTGGCCCAGCCCGACTCCACTAAACCCAACCCCAGCTCTATGTTGCCCTCCATCATGACTGCCCATACCCCCACGAATATTTTTTCTCTACCCTAAATATCTCTTTTTATGTATAAATATCTAATTCTCTCATTGTATATATATACAAAAAAAAATATATATATATATATATATATACACGTATATATACATATATATATATATATATAATATCTCATTTTCTCTCTCAACCCATCACCCTCACTTTCTTACACACACAAGCCCCCCTAGCAGCCGACTACACCCCCACTCTCATTCTCTCTCTAAATATCTTCTTAATATCTCCCTCTCTTTATATAATATACACATACATATATATTATATAATATATAATCTCTCTCTCTTCACTTATATTCAAACACACACAACCCATCACCATCACATAACTCCTCCCCTCCCCTTGCTGTACGAGCAGCCCCCTGTCTACTTCTCTTTCTCTCTCTTCCCCACATAATATCTCTCATTCACTCTCTCTCTCCCTTTTTAAACTACACATACACACATACACATTTCTTTCTCTCTCTCTTCCAACAAACACACACCACCACCATGAGCAACACCACCACAGCCCCACACTGCCGACAGCCCCCATGACTTGGCCGAGCTCCAGCCACCTCCACCATCCCTACGACCACCCTCTCGAGCTCCTCCTCGGCCTCCACTTCTTCCTCCTCTCATTCTCTTCTTCATCATAACCATCACCTTCACCATCATCTACAACCGCCACCACCACCTTTTCCCTTCTCCTCCTCCTTCCTCCCTCTCGATGGGCTGCCGCCGCCGCCTGGCTGTGCCACCGCGTGTGCCGCCACGAGGTAGCAACCGCAGCAGCAGCAGCAGTAGCGCTGGTAGCCGCGCGCGGCGAACTGGCTGGCCGCGCGCCGCCCCGGCCACAGCCGCCGCATGGCCGGCCGCCCCTACGCCAGCGAGCCTCCCCAGGACGGGCGCACACCCTCGTACCCTCCCATGGCGGCCAACGTCCTCCGGGACGCGCCGTCTAGGCGATTTCAGCATTATTCTCGGAGTTCCGTCGACGCGCGCGCGGAGAAAATTCCAGAATTCGCGCTCCGTCGCAGCGACTTCGCACACGTTTTCTGGGAGATCCGACCGTTGGATCGGTGAACTCCTTGCTCCGCCTCAATCTCGGTATATCTCTCTTCACCTCTGTCATGTTCGAACCGTTAATTTTTTCGTTTGATACATCAAAACCGGCCACCAAGTTGACGTTTTAATTTGTACTGTTTTTGGACAGTTTTGCGACGCCAACTTCGCGGGTTCGTACCTTCGCCGTATCAGCTCCGTTTTACGTGCTACCAGTTCCGGTGCACAGCAGGTATAACCCTCTTCCTGCTCCCTTTAGATTTCATTTCAGTTTGAGCTTGTTAGGTCGGTCGAATTCGACGCCAAAGTTGGTCGTTCAAATTATTAGTGTTGCACTTGTTAAATTCCATTTTTGAACCCGGGACTCCGGATTCAATTTCTGACACCACCAGTAGACTCGTGGCGTCGTTCTGGCATGTTTTCATATAAAGTTTGCTTGATTTGGAGAACGTGGGCCCTGGCACACATTTCGGTACAAAGCGGGTCCCACTTTCTGGGTCAACGGGTCACTTTAAGATCGACTCATCGGAATCCAATTCCGGATATACCGTTGAGTTCGTATCGTCATTCTGGACTCGTTGACATATAATTTGCTGAGTTTTGAGGACATTGGCTCCGACACGTTTTTTTCGTGCAAATCAGATTTCAATGTCCCGGTCAACGGACCAAATTGAGATCGGTTCATCGGAATCCAATTCCAGAGATACCGTTGAGTTCGTATCGTCATTCTGAATTCGTGGACATATAATTTGTTATGTTTTGTGCACTTTTATTTTGGCACATTTTTCGGTGCAAAGTGGGTCCGACATGGACACCAATTTGACCCAAAATTATCTTTTTGCCCCTGTGTCCAAATTGGACTTATGGACAGGCTATTCTAGCTATTTCGACCATTCTGGACACGTTGGTAATGGTTGTTTCACCATCCGACAACATCTGTAGATTTTTTCCCTTTTTGCGTCATTTTATTATTAAATATTTCCCCATTTTTTGTTGTTTTAGAGACCCGTCGATTCCAGTGATTTCTAAATCTCTGAAATTCATAAGTTGACCTTGTAGATGTTTATAGAGACTAGCTTGACCTTTATTGACCATGGTTGACTACTTGACTAAACGTCAAAGTAGAGTCAACATTGACCTAGGTTAGACTTGTTTTGACCTTGGTTGACCACAGTTGACTATTTTGACCAAAAGTCAACCGGAAGTCAACCGTAGCCTAAATTGACTAGAACTGGACCAAAGTTGACCAGTTGACCCAAAGTCAACTGTTAGTCAACGTTAGTCAAGTTTGACCTAGGGTTGACCAGAGTTGACCAGTTGACCAAAAGTCAACTGTGAGTCAACCCTTGACTTAGATTGACCAAGTTTGACCTAGTATGACTTGATTTTACTTCCAAACCCTTATATTGATACAGTATTCCACCTATAGGTCCTCGAGGCACTGTTCTTGGACCAGTTGACATATTCCACCAGATCACAGGCGAGTACATTCTCTGATAATATTTCTGTTTTAAGATATCGTCTTTGTTTCTTGTATTTAGTGTAGATATCCTTGTTCTCTTGACACATTGTTCACACGGATTGGTATTTGTCTGGATCCTGTCATAAGATGTTATTCCTCTTATATATGGTATGCCTTGTGCAAGTCTTCCTAGTTCCTTGTGCATTGTATAGACAGGATTCCTGCGAAGGCTAGCTACCTTCTCAGAGAATCACGTGTCATGACGTGTCATGACTGGATCCACTATATTAGTCAGGGATGGGGGTGTTAGCGTAGATATGTGATCAATAGCCCACAGATTATTGTATCATCATTATATAGTGTTAATCATACACTCACGTATGATTAGCCAGGCCAAACATTGTATCAAGTTCTAAGCCGATCACATGTTGAAACTAATACTAAACTCACATAGATATAGTTCCAGATTTTTTTTATATGATATATACAGTTTTCTTGTTCTTACATTCAGTTACAGTCTTGACATGCCTTACCATGATTCATGTACACATTATTTTACCTCGTATATTCTCTCTATTTACTGCTACATTTTCAATATCGTCTAACTAGAACTGTTATTTGAGATTTGTGCTCGTTCCATCCTGACTGGATATGTTGATAAAATTTTAGGAGTAGTTGTGCCCTCAGTATTGGACTTCATGATGTTGCTAGCTGAGGTGGATCTCATTATTCTTCTATGTGAGTTGCCTGGTAGTTATCCTTAGTTAGTCTTGTTATTCCTTCTTTATTTCCTGTCATAGAATCATTGTAGATTTTAGTTGTTGTAGTGATATTGTTATTATTTCTTGTCTTATCTTCCTTAGTTTTTGTGATGTGACATGAGTACATTTCATAGTTATGGATCTTAGATGTTGTAGTTAGTATAGTATACTTGACAGCGTTCTACCGCCAATACCGCGACGTAGGCTGGGCGTGGCCCACGTATTCGTACCCGTATATCCGGGTGCGGGTCGTGACACGTTTTTAGTGGTGGCCCATGCAGGTCAGTCTTTGTAATTAATGCGAAGTCGTGGTAGTACTTGAGCTTATCTGTACTACTGCGAGCCTGTCCTAGAATTAAGGTTGAGTAATAGAATATTTTAGGATTTGGTACTCAGTCACATATTAGGAACTCTTGATAGATTCTAGGGATGACCCCTGGGAATCTAATTTCGAAAACTCTTCGAATCTATTCCCATTCGTTTCTATCCGTCCTGATTCCTGAGATATCTCTCATTTATCGTACTTTATTATTCGTTGGGATGGGTTGGTGGACCCCAGAGGGAAGGTATAAGTTGAACTTGTATATCATCTAGGTTGGGGAGAGAATATGATTTACCAACCTCGTATCATGGTCGAGGTTTGTTTTAGATTATATTCCACCATTTTCTATCTTGACCTAGGTAGTACCCTCGGAACTTTTCCTGATATTTTCCTCTGAACCCTATCTCGGAAGTTGTTTCCGTTGTTTCTATTAACTTACCCTTGACTTGTTGTTGAATTTTAAATCTTAATATTCGTTGTTGACCCTTGATTTTGTTTTGGATAATTCTTTTAAGAATTGAGTTAAGATATCCTGATAAACATATTTTGGACGAGGATGATGAGACAGTAAGTGTCTACTTTATTTATGGAGTTTAGAATTTATCGCAGTCATATTAGCTAGCGAGACAAGGACATGGAGCCTGATTTGGATATACTATCCTAGTTATGTCATTTAGATTCTCTTGCAGCCATACCGGTTGGCGTGGTAAGGAATCTAGATGACATAATTATAGGGTATATACCATAGTTATGGACTTCATTGTTTATTACCGCTATGCTTACTGGCGTGGCGAGAATTCTGGCAACATGATTTGGGATAGACGTATATGGTTATCAGGTCGTATCTTAAATTGATTCACTTCTTTTACCAATTGAGCAAGATAATTCCTACCATTATTTCTTGTTTATCATTATTTTCTCTCCTATCGTATGATGATTTCCTCATCTTGCCATCATTTCCTTTGACTAGTTTAGCTATGTCTTGATTACGCAAATCAACTATCTCATATCTGTATCTGTCATCTACACTTGAAAACTTTGAAAATTTTGAAATATTTATATCTTAATTGTTTCTAAAATTTTAATACTATTAAGATTTTGATTCCCTTCTGTCCATGACCAATCAATTTTGGTCGTCTTGTTTATCGTGCCAAAGAGTCTTGGTTGCTGACTAGACTCTAGATGACTTCAAATTCCTTGTGACTTGGGTTCCTTCCTAAATTGTGCTTTTAGGACCTTGATTTCGAATTCATGATTTTATCGTCTTTCATAACTGAACTTGGATCTTGATCATGCTTATGTGACCTATAATCTGATTTCTATCAAATCTATCTCTCAATCGTGTTATTCTCAAATTTTTTCTCTCTATTTGCTTCTCTTAGCCCTGTTTTAGATCATGACTATCCAACTTTGATTTTCATGATCTTGATAATATTAACCCTCAAATCGTGCCCCAATAACTTGACTTATTTTAAAATCATGCACATATGATTTTGTTCGTATCATGATTCTATCGTGCCAAATCCCTCTTCGTGCCTGAACAGTTACGGATCGATTATCTTGATCGTGCAAAACTCGTCATTCTTGGATCGTGCCTAAAATATTGCCTAAATCTTCTATCATGTTTTAACCCCCACTACCAACCTTTAATTTCGAGGACGAAATTTTTATAAGGTGGGTAGGATTGTAAGCCCCTGAATTTAGGACTTATTTTTTTTTTCAATTTTATAATTCAATTATTGTCATAGATATTATTATTTGATTAAATGCTCTTTTCCATGCCTTTGATATTTGGAGTGTCAGGGATGTTCATCTCTGGAAACTTTCTTCATGAGTTTTGTAGTGGACATGATTACCTTCATTTTGGTATATCGTGTCCCACTCGAACTTGTTCCTTTGTACTCTTTTTGCTTCGCGCAAGTTCGCGTCAATATTAGACCATTTAATTATTAATTGAATTCCCACTCTTTTTCTTGATCATCATACGCGCGTTACCATGACTTTTAATTTAGGAGCACCAGACTAGTCATTTTCTCGAAACCAACTTGTCATGTTTGATCTACTCGAGACGCTCTTCCCCCATGACCTTCGTGTCCCACTCAGATACTCCATTTTGTGCTTCATTTTCTTCGCACAACTTTCGGGTCAATTTAGGCCAATTAATTATCTACCGTAAAACCTGATTTAATTTCAAATTTAATTTCGGGACCCGACATCGACCCAACCTAGTCGACCCCAAATATGGACATGGCCCACATGAAGCCTACTACCCACTTGACACTTGTGTCCTATTTATTTGAGCCCCCACATGCTACTTATTTACCCATGATTATAAATACCTATTTTAATTCAAATATTGTACCATGTCCGATTTTGGCCCAGCCCGACTCTACTGAACCCAACCCCAGCTCTATGTTGCCTATATATATATATATATATATATATATATATATATATATATATATATATATATATATATATATATATAATATCTCATTTTCTCTCTCAACCCATCACCCTCACTTTCTTACACACACAAGCCCCCCCTAGCAGCCGACTACACCCCCCACTCTCATTCTCTCTCTAAATATCTTCTTAATATCTCCCTCTCTTTATATAATATATACACATACATATATATTATATAATATATAATCTCTCTCTCTTCACTTATATTCAAACACACACAACCCATCACCATCACATAACTCCTCCCCTCCCTTGCTGTACGAGCAGCCCCCTCTCTACTTCTCTTTCTCTCTCTTTCCCACATAATATCTCTCATTCACTCTCTCTCCCTTTTTAAACTACACATACACACATACACATTTCTTTCTCTCTCTCTCCCAACAAACACACACCACCACCATGAGCAACACCACCACAGCCCCTCACTGCCGACAGCCCCCATGACTTGGCCGAGCTCCAGCCACCTCCACCAGCCCCACGACCACCCTCTCGAGCTCCTCCTCGGCCTCCACTTCTTCCTCCTCTCATTCTCTTCTTCATCATAACCATCACCTTCACCATCATCTACAACCGCCACCACCACCTTTTTCCTTCTCCTCCTCCTTCCTCCCCCTCGCTGGGCTGCCGCCGCCGCCTGGCTGCACCACCGCATGCGCCGCCGCGAGGCAGCAACCGCAGCAAGCAGCAGCAGTAGCGCTGGTAGCCGCACGCGCGAACTGGCTGGCCGCGCGCCGCCCCGGCCACCGCCGCCGCATGGCCGGCCGTTCCCACGCCAGCGAGCCCCCCCAGGCCGGGCGCACACCCCCGTACCCTCCCGTGGTGGCCAACGTCCTCCGGGACGCGCCATCTCGGCGATTTCAGCATTTTTTTCGGAGTTCCGTCGACGCGCGCGCGGAGAAAATTTCAGAATTCGCGCTCCGTTGCAGCGACTTTGTACGCATTTTCTGGGACATCCGACCGTTGGATCGGCGAACTCCTTGCTCTGTCTCAATCTCGGTATATCCCTCTTCACCTCTGTCATGTTTGAACCGTTAATTTTGTCGTTTGATACATCAAAACCAGCCACCAAGTTGACGTTTTAATTTGTACTGTTTTTGGACAGTTTTGCAACGCCAACTTCGCGGGTTCGTATCTTCGTCATATCAGCTCCGTTTTGCATGCTACCAGTTCCGATGCACATCTGGTATAACCCTCTTCCTGTCCCCTTTAGATTTCATTTCAGTTTGAGCTTGTTAGGTCGATCGAATTCGACGCCAAAGTTGGCCGTTCAAATTCTTAGTGTTGCACTTGTTAAATTCCATTTTTGAACCCGGGACTCCGGATTCAATTTCTGACACCACCAGTAGACTCGTGGCATCGTTCTGGCATGTTTTCATATAAAGTTTGCTTGATTTGGAGAACGTGGGCCCTGGCACGCATTTCGGTGCAAAGCGGGTCCTACTTTCTGGGTCAACGGGTCACTTTGAGATCGACTTATCGGAATCCAATTCCGGATATACCGTTGAGTTCGTATCGTCATTCTGGACTCGTTGACATATAATTTGCTGAGTTTTGAGGACATTGGCTCCGATACGTTTTTCTGTGCAAATCGGATTTCAATGTCCCGGTCAACGGACCAAATTGAGATCGGGTCATCGGAATCCAATTCCGGAGATACCGTTGAGTTCGTATCGTCATTCTGGATCCGTGGACATATAATTTGTTAGGTTTTGTGCACTTTTATTTTGGCACGTTTTTCGGTGCAAAGTGGGTCCGACACGGACATCATTTTGACCCGAAATTACCTTTTTGCCCCTGTGTCCAAATTGGACTTATGGACAGGCTATTCTAGCTATTTCGACCATTTTGGACACGTTGGTAATGGTTGTTTCACCATCCGACAACATCTGTAGATTTCTTCCCTTTTTGCGTCATTCTATTATTATAATATTTCTCCCTTTTTGGTTGTTTTAGAGACCCGTCGATTCCAGTGATTTCTAAATCACTGAAATTCATAAGTTGACCTTGTAGATGTTTATAGAGACTAGCTTGACCTTTATTGACCATGGTTGACTACTTGACTAAACGTCGAAGTAGAGTCAACATTGACCTATGTTAGACTTATTTTGACCTTGGTTGACCACAGTTGACTATTTTGACCAAAAGTCAACCGGAAGTCAACCGTAGCCTAAATTGACTAGAACTGGACCAAAGTTGACCAGTTGACCCAAAGTCAACTGTTAGTCAATGTTAGTCAAGTTTGACCTAGGGTTGACCAGAGTTGACCAGTTGACCAAAAGTCAACTATGAGTCAACCCTTGACTTAGATTGACCTAGTTTGACTTAGTATGACTTGATTTTACTTCCAAACCCTTATATTGATACAGTATTCCACCTATAGGTCCTCGAGGCACTGTTCTTGGACCAGTTGACATATTCCACCAGATCACAGGCGAGTACATTCTCTGATAATATTTCTATTTTATGATATCGTCTTTGTTTCTTGTATTTAGTGTAGATATCCTTGTTCTCTTGACACATTGTTCACACGGATTGGTATTTTTTTGGATCCCGTCATAAGATGTTATTTCTCTTATATATGGTATGCCTTGTGCAAGTCTTCATAGTTCCTTGTGCATTGTATAGACAGGATTCCTGCGAAGGCTAGCTACCTTCTCAGAGAATCACGTGTCATGACGTGTCATGACTGGATCCACTATATTAGTCAGGGATGGGGGTGTTAGCGTAGATATGTGATCAATACCCCACAGATTATTGTATCATCATTGTATAGTGTTAATCATACACTCACGTATGATTAGCCAGGCCAAACATTGTATCAAGTTCTAAGCCGATCACATGTTGAAACTAATACTAAACTTACATAGATATAGTTACAGATTTTTTGTACATGATATATATAATTTTCTTGTTCTTACTTTCAGTTACAGTCTTGACATGCCTTACCATGATTCATGTACACATTATTTTACCTCGTATATTCTCTCTATTTACTGCTACATTTTCAATATCGTCTAACTAGAACTGTTATTTGAGATTTGTGCTCGTTCCATCCTGACTGGATATGTTGATAAAATTTTAGGAGTAGTTGTGCCCTCAGTATTGGACTTCATGATGTTGCTAGCTGAGGTGGATCTCACTATTCTTCTATGTGAGTTGCCTGGTAGTTATCCTTAGTTAGTCTTGTTATTCCTTCTTTATTTCTTGTCATAGAATCATTGTAGATTTTAGTTGTTGTAGTGATATTGTTATTATTTCTTGTCTTATCTTCCTTAGTTTTCGTGATGTGACATGAGTACATTTCATAGTTATGGATCTTAGATGTTGTAGTTAGTATAGTATACTTGACAGCGTTCTACCGTCGATACCGCGACGTAGGCTGGGCGTAGCCCACGTATTCGTACCCGTATATCCGGGTGCGGGTCGTGACAGAGAGCGCACCAACGATATCAATATGCGGAAGCAACATTCAGAGTTCGCGGAAACAACAAAAGAATTCAATTGATAGTCCAAGGACGTAAAGCCGTGCTCTGATACCATTATGTCACGCCCCGCTCCCGTAGGAGCGATCGTCCTCGCTAAGGCGTGATGTCGCACGAGCCTAGATTGCGCTCGTACAAGGCGGGTTCCATAACGGCCGATTTCAGCGGCTGCGACGAGGTCGTCGCACAGAAGTCCCAAGCAGAGACATTGAATAATAGCAGCGAAATTTAGAACAAAATACAAGTTATACAAAGAAGCTCTTTATTGATATTGAAACCACGGTTACATTGGGGGCGCAAGGCCAAGATTACAAGTCTCTCATGCTCACTCAAGCTCACATTACAAGTCACTCAGCTCTCTCGCTTATCTCTCAATACATTTGTCGATCCAGCGGAAGCTTCGGAAGGCGATGTCCATACATTATGTCCCGTATAAGTCTTTACTCCATGCGGCCGTGTGCTTCAAAATCGCCAAGGAACTCTATGCCTCGACGCATCCAAGCGAGCTCTGCGCCACGAGCTTCTACCTGTGCCTGCACATGTAAACTATGTGGGTGTCAGTACTCAACTGTACTGGTGGAACGAGCTCCTCGTCCACCCATACAAACCCAACACGTTTGATTTACTTTGTGCAATATAGTCACTTCTTATCAATTATCTTTCTAGTCTTGCCTTAGGATTATTTAGGACCGACGCCTTGCCTGTTTTGTGTCTCTAGACCATCTCATGCTTGCAACGACAACATTAACTCATACCTTACCTCAAGACCCTTCTCGTGCCAACAACGTTAACCTATCGAGTCGTGTTTGCCTTACGGCTTTAAAATCAGAGATACAACTACGCGATAAGACTCCATTCCCGTGTGACCGTGCTGTAAATCCTTGTTGAGGTCGTGCCTCGCAACTCAATGAGACTCAATCATATTGCCGCCTCGCTGCCCTTGCTACTTCAATCACCAACTGACCCAATCAAGACTTCTGGACGGAGTGTCACTCGACCGACTTTGCCTTGCGGCATTTTCTGACTTAAACTCAAGACAACTCAAACCCACTTATGCAACTTATATGCCGACAACTTAGAACTCGACGCCATATCTCATGCCGAAGCACGTCGCCTATGTTTTGTTTGCCATTAAAATCGTTTGATTGTAAATCTTAATACAAACAGAACAGTATTACAATATAGGACTTCGATGTAGTCCTAGGAGTACACTTTTGTTTAATCTAGGTCCTAAGTGCCAATGGAGCGAGTGGTAATACGTTGACTCCGTTGACGGGCTGACGACGGTTATCGGTTCTCTGAAGGTGTAGATTGCTCTGGGTGCTGGAGCTGGCTGAGAGGAGGAAGACGTTGAGTGTCTGTATCTGCCTCTCTGATGATCTCTGTCTGGATTATTCGTATGTATGTCTCTCTGTGTGTGTGTAAGGAGGGGATGATTCCTCCATTTATAGCTGGACAGGTTGGCTGCCCATGTGCGCATATGTAGGATGCGCCGGTGCGTGGGGACGCCACGTGGAGATTGCTGATGGAGGCGCATGGACGATGTGCCCTACTCGCGAGGTTGAATTCTTCATACTGCTGTTGTGAGCCGGCACGTAGCAGAGGAGAAGATCTTTCTGTTACTGAGATCTTGGATGAGTTGAGTCAAAGGACACGTATCGTCGACCCATAGCTCGGAGATCTCTGATTTGGTGGGGGGATGATTTGGTAGGATGCGCCTTGGATTGGGCGCATGATAAGATTTTGGCTCGTGACCTTTAGGAGTCACGAGCCGTTCTGGGCGCATGGCTTTTGAGGCGCATGCAAGCGGACTTTCCTTCTGTCTTTCAGGATCAGAGATCAGTCTGAGGTGCATGGCTTTTGAGGCGCATGCAAAGCTTCAACTGGAGACTCTTCTTCTGTCTTTAGGGATCAGTGAAGGGTCTGAGGTGCATGGCTTTCGAGGCGCATGCAGGTTTAGGCGCATGGCCGCGGAGGCGCATGCGGGTGGTCGAGTGGCCACGTGGCAGTAGCCGTCGGGATAGAGTCATGATGATGCTGACGTTGTGGACGCTTCGTTTTCTGTAAAAGTTGTCAGCCGTTCAGACTTGGGAAGGCGTGCTACCAACTCTGTCAGTTCAGCATTTAATGTTGGTGACATTCGATGGACAGCTGAGTGGGCGCATCGGTTGACATTCCACTAGGCGTATGGGGGCACATCCCCTTTGATGCGCTCGGTACAGGGCGCATCTGTTTGAGAGGTGTGATGCGCTGACCAGCCGGCGCATCTGACACGTCTTTGATGATGCGGCTGTTTCGCTTCTCGAGTGCTTTTAATAGCCGCTTGGCTGATGTCGAGGCGTCTGGTTTATCCATTTAATGTGAGTTCATTGTACGAAATTCGGAGAGCCATCCATTTGGCGCATGGGTTTGATCTGCCCGACCTATAAATAGTGGTGTGGAGAGAAGGTTGGCCTCTCATTCCCTCACGTCTTTCCAATATGAACTCAGGTTCTCAGGTGCATTCTGTTGACGAAGTGCTCCCGAGGGTGAAGATGAGACGCCATGTCGTCATTGATGCTCTTGAAGGTGACTGTTACATCAAAAAGACGGAGTCGAGGGCTTCTGAGGCAGGCAGAAGGTGCCTGTTGCATCCAAAGATGGGGATGCTCGGGCCTTGTCTCCGTTGTTCCGAAAGAGCCGTAGATCGGAATGGCGGTGCTAGGCTCTCTCTTCCTTCAAAGTGGGTGTCGCCCGCTCTGATTGTGTTGAAAGCTGCCTTTCGCCGTGATTTCGATCACGGTCTTCCTTGGCCTTTGGAGGCTCTTTCGAAGCCTCCCCTGGCCACAGATTTGCGGTGCTCTTCTCTTCCTTGGTTCCAGCCAGAGGGTTAAATGCTTTGTGTATCGAAGCATTTATCAGGTGAGCCTGGCTGGAAGAGCGGCACACTCCTGCTCGGCCAGGTGAGCCTGGTTGGAAGAGTGGCACATAACTGGACTGCTGAAGGGATGCACATAACTGAGCTGGATGCACATAACTGAGCTGGATGCACATAACTGAGCTGCTGAAGAGATGGCGGGATGCGCCTGGATGGGGGCGCATAGTGACTGCTGCGCCTATCTGGAGACGTATGGTGGCCGCTGCGCCTATCTGAAGGCGCATGGTGGCCGCTGCGCTTATCTGAAGGCGCATGGTGGCCGCTGGCTGTAGACTTAGGATCTTTCCTTTGTAGAAATTTTCTTTTGTACAACCTTTTTTAGACTTTATATATAAAATAAAAGTCCTTCTTCAAATGTCTATACTTGTTGACTTTGCTGTGAAGTGTTCTGTGCGAGTCCTGACGCATGTAGTGTCTGGCGCATGATCTTTCTGGTTGTGAAATTCCATACTTCTACAAGACCCCCTTCAAAGTTTTCAAAACTTTTGAATAAGTTTGGAATACTTTGAATAAGAAGCATGGCGATCAGGGCGCATGACTGTTGGGGCGCATGCCTGTTCAGCCGCATGCTCTTCTCAATTAATGAATTTGATAATGCCTCGGTAACCGAAAAGATTAATGATGATCTTTTGGTTTTATCTGCTGCTATCTTCACAAGACCCGAGGCGACGGCTAAGATCACTCGTCATCGGTTCACGCGTGCGACCACGGCCTATAAATAGGTGAGAGGTGGAGAGAGAGAGTTCTTCTACTCTGTGCCTTTGCCTCCTTTAGAGTTCTTTCTTCAAAACCCTAAATTCTCCTCTCTGTTAGAATGGCTCCCAAGACTCCTCGCGGCGGTGCCGGCAAAGGAAAGGGAAAGAAGAAGGAGCCGGCAGAGTTCGTCGACGAGGATGCTCCTGCCACCATTGCGACTCCGGCCGACGTTCGCCCCGGGATGACGGGTGGGTGTCGACTTTTGCTATCTAATGTGCTCTAACTTTCTGCTGCCGATGCGTATGGGCTTCTGTCCTTGATACGCTAAGGTTTTATCCTGCCGACGTGCATAGGCTCAGGCCTTTATCATGCACCGAGGTTTTGGTTTGCTGACGCGCATGGGTTTTATACCCTGATAATATGCCAAAGCTTTCGCTAACGCGCATGGGCTCACGCCCTGATGATGCGCCGAAGCTCTCATGCTGACGCACATGGGTTTATGCCCTGCTGATGCGCCGAAGCTCCAATGCCGACGCGCATGGGTGATGCGCTGAAGCTGACGCGCATGGGTTTATGCCCTGACGCTGCGTCAATCTACTTTTGTCTTTTTGCCTGACTTCCACTTTTGTTGTGCCAGTGTCGATGACGATCCCTCTGTTGAACGAAGTCTTCTTGGATGCTTCCCTTTGCCAAATGGGGGTTGATTTTGATGAGGCGGTTATCAACCCTGCAAAGGATGCTATCTTACAGAACCAACCCCGGGAGAGAATGCTGCAGATCCAGAACCAGTTGCCACTTTTCCTCCAGAGTATGATGGAGAGTGGTAAACTAAAGTCTGCCGAATCTGAAGATGTGACTTTCTTAAAACCTGCCTTTCTGTTTGGCGATCGACTAGTCTCTTCTGAAGCGAAGATACTAAAGATCAAAGAAGACTGGTTCTTCACTGCCAAAGGCATGGTTCTATACATGAGGCAGGTTGACCGCCAGTTGCCGCTGACGGCTTTTTATCGTCTGGCTTCGAAGAGAAGGATGGGTTGGGAACTTACTCCTTCTCAAGGAGGGGCCTTGGGAGGTACCCTTTCGATCGATGCCACCTCGAACCAGCGAGATACTTTGGCTATTTCACGAGCCGGTTCCTCGTTCAGTTACCGAGCCTTGCGTCCCGGGAGCCTCTATAGTGAAGTTCCAAATGACACATTTCCCTTCAGTGTCCCGACCTTTGCAAATCGGATGTTGACAGCGAAGGTCACGTACCCGACAGGTGGCTTTAGAGTCGAGGGTTGGTGTCATTATATTCCGAGGTGGGACGAATTGACCACTTGGGTGCTTTCAAGGTTCAAAGTTGAGCTTAAGGAGATCGGGCTGACAGCCGCTATTCGGGCTACGCAGGCAGGCGTGGATCTCAATAAGCCTATGTTCCTTGCGCTCTTGGAATTATTCAACGCCCATACTGGCAGCTTTTTCACTCCAGTGGGAGAGCTGGGGTTGGCTCTCCATGAGATGCACGAGGTGTCTAAGCTTCCTTGGGGCTCAGAGCCGTACGAGGAGTATTTTCCGTCAAATGAGGAGATCCAGGTTCTGGAGGATAAGAGCCCGGAGATGATGGCTGTGTTCAAAAAGGTGACGAGCCACCATTATCTGATGCACCGGAGGGATAGGGGCAAGACCCAACCTCATGTAACTGCTTGGAGGGACTATGTCTTTAAGCAGGATTTAGCGGATCCTTCGAGGATCCGATTTGTGACTCCGTAGGGACTGAAGCCCGCGGAGGTGACTTCTGAAATAAGTCGACTGGAAGAGAGGACTCCACGTTCGGATGAGAGCGGCAAGGATGTCTATAGCTGCTTCTGGCACTGCGGGCACCGGATGTCATCTAAGGCAGTATTGACAGCCTATTTGATGATATGGCTCTGGGATTGCGTGTTTGCAGGTGGATCCGGTGCCGTGGAACGGGTACATCGGAATCTCATTTTGCCTGCTGTGAAGTTGGCTTTTGGGCGACCCTTAGCTCTCCTTCCCGCGATGTGTGCAACCTGTTGCGCGGTTTGAGGTCTTTTGCTGATGACGTGATCCATGAGAAAGGAAATAATGACAACTTTCCCCGGGCCGAGTTACCTTTCCATTATCTTATGGGATGGCTGATTTTGTATCATCCGAACGTGATGAGTCCCGGTCCGGAGAAGGATCATGTTGAAGGGGATGCCTTCATCCGCCGCTTCTACAAGAGGAAGTGGTCATACACCGGCGTCCCTGTTTGCAGGAGAGTCTTATCTTACCTTCAGGGGTGGGAAATTATCAAGATTGGCTCGATTTTCAAAGATTTCGAGGTCGACCAAGATTTAGTTGACTCTGGCGAAGATGCAGTCACTTTGCCGAAATGGAGTTTTCGTTGGTTACAAAGTATCCGGCATTCTCACCTGGTCTACCGCAACCAGAATAAATGTTATCTGGAGCATATCTGCCAAGCCGATTTGCTCGTCAATTTGGCTATACTCAGCTGATGTTGCGGAATCCCAGTAGCAGTCTAGGCTTCGTCGGAAGTTTGCTGGACGGAGCCCGGGGCTGGCAGTATTATAACGCTGGATGCACTAGCGTTAGTTTTACCACGCCGGTCCGCAACCCTCGGCGCAGATCCTATATCCGGCCGCCAAGCTATATTGCATTATGAACGCTGCATCTCCTGGTTATGACAGAGAGACTAGTTTCATTATTGGAACTCAGCTGGAGGCCACGGCGAATATGTTGAGGGTAGCCCGATCATATCGTCCACCAGATTTGGCGGGATATTGGGCTGCTGCTGCAGCGTCAGTGAGAGATCCGTCTGTTGGGAAGAGGCGGGCTGACACAGAAGCTGGTTCTTCTGTACCGAAGAGGTCGAGAAAGACGTCGACTGCAAAGGTTACGGAAGTGCCACCCGTAGTGCCAGCGGGATCTGCTCCTGCTGAGGTAAGGAGTGCTTCGTAATTCTAATTCATTTTGTCACTGAGGTGACTTATGCTTTTTTTCTTTTCTTGCAGTCGAAGAAGAAGTCCCGTGTTTCAAAACCGGGTGCCAATAAGCCGAAGGAGGTGGCAGGCTCTTCTGATGAGCGCATCCCACCGATGATAATGTCTCCCGTGGATGAGGACCCCGAAGACGTGCCTACGGAGGTTTTAGTATCTCCTGTCTTTGAGGTTGCAACAACTTCCGGAAAGGTAGAGTCTGCCGTGGAGGACGTTGAGGGTCCTACGGACTCGAGGCATCCTGATGATGAGGTGGATTGGAGTTCGTCGCCTTCGGATGACGTTGCTCCAGGGCTGCAAGAGTCTGTTGCGGGGTCAACAGATATGGTTGAGGCAGAGGAGAGGGTTGATTCCCCTCCTTATCATGATGATGGGAGGTCGGCTGGATCATTGTCGAGTCCTACCCTAGCTTCAACCGTAGTAGTTGAGGCGGCTACCGATCAGGAGTAAGCGACAAATTCTGTCCCAGTGGATGGACTTGATGACGAGACCCGTCTGCCGGTCACAACCGCTGAGGCGGGTCAAGAGACGAGTGATAATTTCCCCTTCTGCCAAGGGAAGTACCAGTTGTCGATAGGACGTTGGGGGTAGAAGAGGTGGCCGTTGACGTCGGTGGTTCCTCCGGGCTTGAGAAGGGCGAGGGTGTGGAACCCTCTGTTGCCCCGCCTACTTGGGGTACTATTTCGACGCCTGCGCAGGCTTTCTCTGTTCCTTCGGCTCCTCGGGCTAGCAGTCCTGCCCCCGTTGATGAAGAACTCATTGATACTGAGGTTCAAGCCTCGCAGGTTGGGGTTGGCGGATCTTCTTCCTGTCCGCAAACTGCTGTAGCTCCTCCAACTCCTGCTATGACGCCGCAGGTCCTGGCGGATGCAGACGAGTATGTGAAATTCCTCGTCGAGGAGGTATACAAAATACTGCAGAAGGGTGTATCTGCTGTGATGGATGCCAATGGGAGCTTTACAACGGCAAGAACTTTGGCAATGCCCTGTATCGAGCTGATCCGCATTCACCAAGGCCACGACCATATGGCCGAAATTCTGGAGGCTTCGGTGATCGAGCTGGACGAGCGGCTTGCAGAACTTCAGCGCATCCAGCAAAACGACCTCTCCGTCCTGATAGATGCGGAGAAGGGGAAGCTGATTGCCGAGATTGAGTCTTCATACCAGGCCACTGTGGGCCTTTGGGAGCACGAGGTGGCTGAGACTGAGGCTGCGGTAGAGCAGTTGTCTCAGTCCATGAAGATGACGGTAGAAACACGAGCTGCATTGGATGCTAATATCGCGGAGATCGACACCCAGATGCGCCGCCTTGAAGATCAACGGGCCCGACTCCAGTTAGACGCCGAGCGTGTCCGGGCTGAACACGCAGCATTCCAGAAGGAAGAAGCGACCTTTACACAACGGACTCTTGCCTTGGCGCAGCAGCGACAACAGCTTGATGCGAAGCATGAAAGCGATACTTCCGCTGGGGCTGTTGAATTGATGCGTCAAGAAGCTGAGCGACGAGTCCTGGCGACTGTGGAGGCCCGTACAGCCGACCTAAGGCTTCGAGTCAGGGAGCTCTCAGCCCACCCTGGGGAGGTTCAGGGACTGTAGTTTTTTTCCCTTTTTTATGCTCTTTTGCAACCCTTTGCTGAGGGATAATGTAGCCTTTTGTACTCTCTATTTCAGAAAATAAAGAAGTACGCAACTTTTTGTGATGTGTTATTTTGTTATTATGAACTTGATGATTTGTGTGGACCTATTATCTTTTGCGCACCTTGGTTTTAGGCACAGATAATAAGTTTGAAGGAACCAACATGTTTGCTCAAAGGTGATGTGGACATGGCAATCATTGGGTCCAAATGATAGAATCATCCTACTCAGAGGTGTGATGGACGTGGTAGGAATGATCCTGGGGGATACGCTGAACAACTCAGAGGTGATGTGGACGTGGAAGTTCGGCGATCGATGTACGACAACGCAGGGGTTGTTTGTACAAGATGTTACTCAGAGGAAATATGGACGTGGTAAACATGAAGGGTAGCGTCGGCTTACGTAGCGTAAGAGTCCGCTTTGTAGGGTGTAGAAGAACAACTCAGAGGTAATGTGGACGTGGTTGTCTTTCTACTGAAGGAAGCCACGGAACAGCTGGGTTCCCGAAGCGGATGAGTTTGTGGAAGGAGATTGTTTGTGAATCCCGATGATTGGGCCCACAGATCCCCTTGGAGAAGTACATGTCTGAAGGATGTCAAGAATAGTACTTCTTTAGGAACTTGCCGTTGATGGGCATCATAAACAAGTCTCCATTGGGTTTGGCGAGGCGGTAAGCACCGTTTGAGTATACCGTCTTTATGATGAAAGGTCCTTCCCACTTGGGCTCGAACTTTCCTGGTGTCTTGTGAGTTAACACCATCGGTCTCCTGACTGCCAGAACCAGGTCACCAACTTGGAAAGTCCTCTGTTTGACCTTCTTGTTGAAAGCCTGTGATATACGGGCTTGGTAGAGTTCGATGCGTTGTTGAGCTAGGAGACGCTTCTCATCGAGTGCCTCCAGTTCCCGCAAACGACGACGTTGATTGTCCTCTTCTGTGAGTTTGTTTGTTATTGCCACGCGGAGTGAGGGTATCTGGATCTCGAGAGGCAGTACCGCTTCGCTCCCGTAGACCAGAGAGAATGGTGTGTTGCCTGTCGGGGTCCGTACCGTTGTGCAGTAGGCCCAAAGGCATTCGCCAAGCTTTTCATCCCAGTCGCGTTTATTGGATGACACGACCTTTTTGAGTAGCCTGACGATGGTTTTGTTGAACGCCTCTGCTAACCCGTTTGCTGCCGGATTATAGGCGGTGGATGCCACATTTTGAATGCGGTTCTTGTCACAGAACCAGCTAAAAATGTGGCTGATAAACTGAGGACCATTGTCATGAATGATCCGCCGGGGTACTCCAAAACGGTAAATGACATGGTGTTTGATAAAGCTGACCACCCTGGAGCTCTTTACTTCCGCCAGTGGGACTGCTTCTGCCCATTTGGAGAAGTAATCGGTGATGGCCAGGATGAAGCGGTGTCCCCTTGATGAAGGAGGGGTGATAGGTCCCACAATATCCATGCCCCAGGCTTCGAAGGGCCAGGAGGCGACTGTAGGATATAGTGGTTCAGACGGTGTATGTATGAAGTCAGCATGGAGTTGGCATGCGTGACACTTCTTAGCATATTTAACAGCGTCGGTGGCCATGGTTGGCCAGTAGTAGCCCATACGTCGCAGTCGATCCTGTAACTTAGGACCGGGTTGATGAGCTCCGCAAGTTCCGTCATGAGTTTCTCGGAGGGCTTCGGCTGCTTCTTCGTTGGACAGGCATCGAAGGAGGAGCCCATCGAAGGAACGTCGGTACAGCATTTTAGTAGCTGTGTCGTAGTAGAATCGAAGAGAGCGTCTCCTGACTGAGACGGCTTCCTTCGGGTCCTCTGGAAGAATTCCGTAGACAGCAAAGTCCATGAACGGGAACCTCCAGTCTCGGACATTAACACCAGTGTTCGTCGGCATGGCGTGGGCCACTTGCAAGCACAGGTTGTTTCTGGGACAAATCAAGTCTCGGCCTGTTACCGTGACATAGTGTTGAGTCCCAAAGGGCGCTGCCAATGAGGCTGCGAGGCCAGCCAGAGCGTCAGCCTCCAAGTTTTATAGACGAGGCACGTGTTCGATGAAGAACCCGGTGAAGGTTGAAATGATGTTCAATACAACTTCATGGTAAGGGATCAGATCTTCATGGCGAACCTCGTACTGTCCTCGAATCTGGTTTACGACGAGTTTTGAGTCACCGTAGGCTTCCAGATGGTCCACCCCCAGCTGTTGTGCGAGTTGGAGTCCCATGACGAGTGCGTTGTACTCGACAACATTGTTGGAGCACGGCTTCGAAAGGGAGTAAGCATGCTGGATGACTAGCTGATCGGGGGAGACTAAGACTACCCCCACTCCTGCGATGATTTGGCCTTTGGGGCCTGTTCTCGAAGCGCCATCGAAAAACATCCGCCAAACGGAGCTTCCTTCGGTGACGTTGGATTCTTGGACCTCATCCGGGATGTCTTCATAGAGTTTTGAGGATTCTGGGATGGGGTGTGCAGCTAAAAAGTCAGCCAGAGCTTGACCTTTAACAGCTTTTTGCGGGACAAATACCATATTATATGGTGTTAGCAAAATCGCCCATGTGGCTAGCCGGGAGTTTAATGATCCTGGCTTCGTCATGAGGACTCTGAGTGGATTGACTCGGGAAATGACATGAATTGTCTGGCCCGAGACATAATGACGAGTCTTCTGGATGGCAAACACCAAAGCCAAGCACTCCTTTTCAACAGGGTTGTACCGGTGTTCGGCCCCGATGAGCGTTCGACTGAGGTAGTAGATTGCTTGCTCATAGCCTGTATCGCTGTTTTGAGCTAGCAGAGCGCCAAGGGAATGATCCATGGCACGGACGTAAAGAAGAAATGGTTTGCCCGCGACAGGTGCCACCAGGACTGGTGGGCTCGTCAAGTAGGCTTTGATGTCGTCGAAAGCCTTCTAGCACTCCTCTGTCCAGACATAAGAGACTCCCTTCTTTATGAGCTGAATGAAGGGTTGACATTTACCGGAAAGGTTTGCTATGAACCTCCGGATGTATGCCAGACGTCCCTGCAAGCCTCGAAGTTCTCGAAGATTCTTCGGAGGGTCCATGTTGAGGATGGCTTTGGTCTTCTCGGGATCAACATGAATGCCTTTTGCCGTGATGACAAAGCCCAAGAATTTGTCGCTAGAAACCCCCAGGAAAGATTTAGCGGGGTTCATTTTGAGTTGATGTGCCCGTATGAGATCGAAGACTGTCTTCAAATCCTGTAGGTGATCTCCTTTGAGGCGGCTCTTGACAGCGATGTCGTCAACATAGCATTCAACTGTTTTGCGAAGATGTTGACGGAAGATGGTGCTCATAGCTCGTTGGTATGTTGCACCGGCGTTTTTCAAGCCGAAGGGCATTACTGTGTAGCAGAAAACACCCTTTGGAGTCCTGAATGACGTGTGTTTCGCGTCATCGGGGAACATCTTGATTTGATTGTAGCCTGAATACCCATCCATGAAGGACATACGTTCAAAACCATATGTGTTGTCGATCATCACGTCGGTGATCGGAAGCGGGAATTCGTCCTTCGGGCAAGCAGAATTGAGGTCCCTGAAGTCGATACAGACTCGTATCTTTCCATTCTTCTTGGTGACAGGTACGACGTTGGCTACCCAATCTGGGTGTTGTTCTTCACGGATGAAGCCGCTAGTCAAGAGTTTGTCCACCTCCTGATCGATGGCATTCATGATGTCCGGACGGAAACGTCGTTGTTGTTGTTTGATAGGTTTGGCATCAGGTAAGATGTTCAACCTATGCATTACGATCTGTGGATCGAGTCCTGGCATGTCTTCGTAGCTCCAGGCAAAGACATCGATATACTCTTTAGCCAGCTGGATTAAAGCCTCTCGGTCTTCTCCTTCTAGGCTTTTGCTGACGAAGATGGGCTTGGAAGAAGATCCATCCCCAAGGTCGATCTGCTCGACTTCGTCTTCGGTGGGAGGTTCACGTAACTCAAAATGAGACTCCCATTGCTCTCCTAGGCGTTGAGCCCAGGGTTCTTCTTCGAAGGGTTCCGGCGTTTGGTCTTCGCCTTCACCTTTTTGAGGTTGTGCTGACGTCATGTTAGCTGACAGCACTTTTCTGAAGACTGATCCGATACTGGTATCAGAATCCCAAGTCGATGCTTCGGACGAGTGGGAATGTTCTACGTCTTCTACGTCTGAGCTCTCTGGGGTTGATGGCGGCGTGACATAGCCTATCCCCCGTCGAGTTTTGTTGTAGTAGTCTTGCGGCCTTCCTTTGGGTGTTGAACACTGGAGAGGGAGAGGTCGACCCTTGCCATAGTTTAGGCCTTTGTTGCTTTTCAGGTCGTAGCCCATCTTCTGGATGATGTGCTTTGTTGTATCCGTATACCGATAAACTTGTACTCTGTCGGTATCAGGTTCAGGCTCGAGTGGCGGGAGGTCTTGATGACGCTCGACTTTGCCAAAAATGACGGATCTTTCGTCTCGGCTTCGTGGAGGGTTTATGAAACAGACTTCTTGAGACGGGACTACTCGGTTTACATTATGGACGGTCGTTATTTGTGTTTGCAACGACCGTAGAGCGTGATCTAATGTATAGATGGCATTCCAATGTGGAAGACAAGAATAATTAAAAGACACTCTATTATTGATGAAGTACGAGATTTTATCCCGCGGGATTATATTGTCTAAGGAGGGTGCATCTACATCAGCAGAGATATATTCGCCAAGCTCCTCGTCTGTAAGCACTGGGGCTGGATCAGGAGAGTCCACCACAGCTTTGATCTTGGGGTCTGAGAGGGTTATGTGAGCCCTCTCTGGCATCTTGGATGACTGCGGGGGCTTGCCCTTGAGACGCACCTTCAGAGGTGCCTCAACTGCGCCTCCTGTGAGTTGTGTCTTCCCCTGTAATTTCGCCACCAGGGGAGCCGATGTTTGAGGCGGCTTTCCCTTGAGGCGTATCTTCAGGGGAGCCTCAAGAGTCGGTGCTTTCCCGGATAGCTTGATGCTCATTGGAGGCGCCTTCTGGGGTGGTTTGCCCTTCAGTCGGATCTTCAGTGGGGCATCTGGATTTGTCTCAGGCTCCGTGTCCGGCTCAGTTGCCGTCTCAGCCTCATCATTGTAGTTGACCTCGGCATCCACCACATAACAAGTCACCTCAGTTTTGAGGTTGCCTATGTGGCACTTCAGTCGAATCTTGCCCAGTGGATCGCTTTTGCTAGCGTTGAAGCCACTGATGTTTGTGTTGGAGGGCGCTAGCCGGTACATTGGGATCCCCAGTTTTGACATCAGCGCCTTCGGGATGATGCTGAGGGAAGACCCCGGATCGATCTGAATCCGGCTCACCTTGACTGAACCGATGTACCCCGTGTAATACAGTGGTCGGTTATGTCGGTGGTGCTTGAGCAGCATGTCTTGTTGGGTGAAAGTTATGTTTGGGATAATTTCCTCCGCACAATGACAGTGCGCACAAGTAATTGGGAGGTCTTCAGGCTGCTTGACCTAACTGAGAAAGGATTCAGCGTCCTTCAGAGCTTCGCAGAGAGCTTCTCGGGAGTCTTTGGAAAGACGCAGGAGTTCAAACAAAGATAAGCGCGCAGGAGTACTGGCCAGTTGTGCCAGTATGTCAAAGTTGTGGGGCTTGGCTAGCCCCGAAGCATTCTCCTTCCGTAGAGGTCTGTCGAAATGAGCCTCCACCTGCTTCTGCTTATTGGCTACTGAGGGTTTAGACGGGCCCTCCTCAGGGATTGTGCCAGGAGGCACCACCTCGGCGGCAGCTTCGCCGGACTGAGCGTTCTGTTGTGCACGCATCTGCACTGGAAGTGCCTCTTCTGTTGAAGAAGAGACCGTACGGCAAGACTTGATCTTCCTGCCTTTTGATTTGGAGGTAAAGCGTACCTCCGGTTGAGTCACCTCGGAGACGAGGTCGGGGTGAACCCAGAGGACCTCTCCTCGAGATGTGGTGAGTGGGATGAGTCCACTCACATTGTCGCGGGTAGATGGCAAGTTCACCACCTCCATTGTCGCCTTAGGGATGGGGACGACGCCATCTTGTGTGGTGGTCGATGGCAAGGTGCCGAACTGAAGTGACACCACATTGGCTGACACCGTCTTCTCTTCGTAGTCGACGGAGATTACATCCGCATTGATCATACGCTAGATGTAATTCTTGAGGACGTAGCAGTCCTTGGTCGGGTGTCCGACAAACCGATGGTAGTGACAGTACCTCGGGTTGTCCACTTTACCAACTTCATCGGGCCGCTTCGGGTCCGGGAGCTTGATCTTGTCACCCTGCTTCAGTATTTCGAAGAGTTGCAGGGTGTCTTCATCATTGAATGAATACACCTCCTTAGGTCTCGGTGCCAGTAGAGGCTTCTGAGTAGGCGCAGATGCGCCCTTCGAGGCATTAACAGTCAATGCCTGTTTCCCCTTTGCTTCTCGCCCGGAGTTGTTGGCTGCTGACCTTTTTCCCTTATCATCAAAGGCGGGGAAGCTGACACCCAGAAGACGTGCATTGGCCGCCTTCTTTTCTGCGGCTTCAGCTTCAATGATCAGGGAGCTCCAGTCGGGAGGGGGAGTAGAGTTGAGCCAGAGCTTCACTGCGGGCAGCATGTTCATACTGCAAGAGGAGAGGAGCGCATGTTCTGGCATGCCTGGAGGTAGCCTGAAGCAGGCTTGTCGGAAGCGTTCGATGAACACCCGAACCATTTCTTTCTCCTTCTGGCGTATCTCTATGAGAGATGCCATCGTCATGTCCTTCCCGCCATCGTAGAAGCGATCGAGGAAGAGGCGCGTCAAGTCGTCGAAGGACGATATAGAATTGTCGGGGAGGCTGCAGTACCAGTCATACGCCACCCCTTTTAAGGCCCCAACAAAGATGCTGGTGAGGAGCGCGTCCTCCTTTGGAAGATGCCCCATTTGTGATGGGAAATATGTCAGGTATCGACGTGGAGAATCCTTCCCATCGTATGGTGTGAGTGTTTGTGGTTTATATTTTGGGAGATAAACCACCTTGTTCCACTCGAGAGGATAAGGCTGGGGAATGCCCATCTTCTGGCGCTCCTTTTGCCTGTTTTTGGACTCGAAGCGCTCCCGCGGGTCCTTGATCATTTCGACCACATCCTCCGTGGAGCTAGGAGTCGGGGAAGGTGGCACTATCTGAAGCGGAGCGTTTGAGGGTTCCGATGTCCGAAGTGCTTCTGTGTCGGAGGGTGCTCGTTGAAGGGGTACACTCGACTCCCCATTAACTCCTAGGTCGGGACCGGTTGAAGGTGTTCTGGTCAAGGCCGACCGAATATCAAATACTGCTTGAGTCAGTGCTTGCATAGAGGCAGAGAGGGTTTTGAGTCCTCCCTCTAATGAGTCTATGCGCTGAACAATGTCCTGCGGTGGCGCATCAGACTCGGCATCATCCCCAGCCATGTATACTGTCCTGACACGGCCAAGAGTGGATGGATTGGTTGAGGCTTCGCGCTCGGCCTCACTTTCATGTGGAGGAGTCACCTCTCCTGGTGTTTCAGCTTGGCCACCCCCAGTCACGTTCTGGAGGTCATTCTCGACGGGCGCATCTGCCAGGGCCGGATTGTCCTCGACTCCGTCTTGAAGGGCCTCTTCGTCTCTACCCCCAGCTGTGTCCTGAGGGACATCCTCATTTCGAGGTGCTTCTGGGAGGCTGACTTTGCCTCGAGGATGAAGATCCGCCGCAGCTGTGCTTTGGACATCTTCGTCTTCGGAAGGAAGCTCAACAAGGGTCTGACTACCCCCAGCTTCCTCCAAGAACTTCTTCTTTGACCGAGTGCCTTCGAACACCCCGGAGGTCGAGACTGCTGCCTTGGTTCTCCTTGATTGGCTTTTGGACGAGGAATTGTCGGTCGCCTTTCGGAGAGATGAGGAGTTGGAGACCACATTGCATGAAGCATCTCTTGGCTCCTCTTCTGTTGACACCTTCTTCCCAAGGCGATGTCGGAGGGGTGTCGATGACTGTAGTCGCTGGAAGACTGACTGCCTTGGTGGTACTGCCGTTTTGCCACAGCAGTTGATAGTGACCACCGCACAAGTATGCCCCGTGAGAGGCTCATCGTGCTTGTTGGTCGACTCTCCTGACCGGCGCTTGTGAGTGATCACATTACGCAGGTCGTTGGAGGAGAGTGCTACCTTCACACCCCCTTCAGGCGCATGGTAAGGCCACACGCCGGGGCGGACAGGTGAGTGCTGCGCCCCTGATCTAATACCAAGCAGGCATCATGATCAGTAGTGGGGGAACAACAACATTTGAAGTGACTTGAACGGACCTCGAACGCACAACCAGAGGAGGCGCGGGAGTTCAAGACCACTGAATTTGCCGCACTCGACTTGGTTATGCACGCAGTGGATGCGCCCAAGTGAGATGAGGACTTTGAAGATCGACTCGTCTTTGGTGCCGAAGCACCTGAGTCGACCTTGTACAGCTTGCCATCGGCAGCGCGCGTGATTGTGAGCACGTGCCTCTGGCCTGCTGCTGGCATAGCACGCTTGGGGCGCATGGCCCGTGCCACCTTGGATCTCTTTGTACTAGCCCGCTGGGGCGCATAGTACTCAGCATCCAAATTCTCCTCGTCATTACAGCGAGTGAGTCTGTCAAAGACAGAAACTTTTTGTGGCGCATCAGAGGTGATGCGCGGGGCTTTGGCTGCGCCCCTGCTCCGTCGACGCATCTTCCTCGCCTGAGAGGGAGATGGCTGGGGAATGTGGTCAGCTGTACATTTTCCCGAGAGATGCGCTGCATCAGCGGGCGCACCTTGGTTGCTGAGAACGTCAGCAGGAAGGGAGGGCTGGATTGGCACATCCCTTTCAGTGGTGGTGCCCGAGGCGTCGACTTTGCGCACCCAGACACGGCGGATCTTCTTCGGCTTCGGCAGCCGCTTCGAAGGACTCGCGCTTCCTTCAGAAATGAACTCCTCGTACGCCTGTTGATTGAGGCGCACGACCAGCGTCTTGTGGGAGGAGCCCACCTTCACGTCGTCGGCCTGTGATACGACTTTCTCGGAAGAGGAGAAAAAAGTCCCCAGCAGAGTCGCCAGCTTGTTTGCCATTAAAATCGTTTGATTGCAAATCTTAATACAAACAGAACAGTGTTACAATATAGGACTTCGATGTAGTCCTAGGAGTACACTTTTGTTTAATCTGGGTCCTAAGTGCCAATGGAGCGAGTGGTAATGCGTTGACTCCGTTGACGGGCTGACGACGGTTATCGGTTCTCTGAAGGTGTAGATTGCTCTGGGTGCTGGAGCTGGCTGAGAGGAGGAAGACGTTGAGTGTATGTATCTGCCTCTCTGATGATCTCTGTCTGGATTGTTCGTATGTATGTCTCTCTGTGTGTGTGTAAGGAGGAGATGATTCCTCCATTTATAGATGGGCAGGTTGGCTGCCCATGCGCGCATATGTAGGATGCGCCGGTGCGTGGGGACGCCACGTGGAGATTGCTGATGGAGGCGCATGGACGATGCGCCCTACTCGCGAGGTTGAATTCTTCATACTGCTGTTGTGAGCCGGCACGTAGCAGAGGAGAAGATCTTTCTGTTGCTGAGATCTTGGATGAGTTGAGTCAAAGAACACGTGTCGTCGACCCATGGCTTGGAGATCTCTGATTTGGTGGGGGGATGATTTGGTGGGATGCGCCTTGGATTGGGCGCATGATGAGATTTTGGCTCGTGACCTTTAGGAGTCACGAGCCGTTCTGGGCGCATGGCTTTTGAGGCGCATGCAAGCGACTTTCCTTCTGTCTTTCGGTATCAGAGATCAGTCTAGGGCGCATGGCTTTTGAGGCGCATGCAAAGCTTCAACTGGAGACTCTTCTTCTGTCTTTAGGGATCAGTGAAGGGTCTGAGGCGCATGGCTTTCGAGGCACATGCAGGTTTGGGCGCATGGCCGCGGAGGCGCATACGGGTGGTCGAGTGGCCACGTGACAGTAGCCGTCGGGATAGAGTCATGATGATGCTGACGTTGTGGACGCTTCGTTTTCTGCAAAACTTGTCAGCCGTTCAGACTTGGGAAGGCGTGCGGCCAACTCTGTCAGTTCAGCATTTAATGTTAGTGACATTCGATGGACACCTGAGTGGGCGCGTCGGTTGACGTTCCACTAGGCGTATGGGGGTGCATCCCCTTTGATGCGCTCGGTACAGGGCGCATCTGTTTGAGAGGTGTGATGCGCTGACCAGCCGGCGCATCCGACACGTCTTTGATGATGCGGCTGTTTCGCTTCTCGAGTGCTTTTAATAGCCGCTTGGCTGAAGTCGAGGCGTCTGGTTCATCCATTTAATGTGAGTTCATTGTACGAAATCCGGAGAGCCATCCACTTGGCGCATGGGTTTGATCTGCCCGGCCTATAAATAGTGGCATGGAGAGAAGATTGGCCTCTCATTCCCTCACGTCTTTCCAATATGAACTCAGGTTCTCGGGTGCATTCTGTTGACGAAGTGCTCCCGAGGGTGAAGATGAGACGCCATGTCGTCATTGATGCTCTTGAAGGTGACTGTTACATCCAAAAGACGGAGTCGAGGACTTCTGAGGCAGGCGGAAGGTGCCTGTTGCATCCAAAGATGGGGATGCTCGGACCTTGTCTCCGTTGTTCCGGAAGAGCCGTAGATCGGAATGGCGGTGCTAGGCTCTCTCTTCCTTCAAAGTGGGTGTCGCCCGCTCTGATTGTGTTGAAAGCTGCCTTTCGCCGTAATTTCGATCACGGTCTTCCTTGGCCTTTGGAGGCTCTTTCGAAGCCTCCCCTGGCCACAGATTTGCGGTGCTCTTCTCTTCCTTGGTTCCAGCCAGAGGGTTAAATGCTTTGTGTATCGAAGCATTTATCAGGTGAGCCTGGCTGGAAGAGCGGCACACTCCTGCTCGACCAGGTGAGCCTGGTTGGAAGAGTGGCACATAACTGGGCTGCTGAAGGGATGCACATAACTGAGCTAGATGCACATAACTGAGCTGCTGAAGAGATGGCGGGATGCGCCTGGATGGGGGTGCATAGTGACTGCTGTGCCTATCTGGAGACGCATGGTGGCCGCTGCGCCTATCTGAAGGCGCATGGTGGCCGCTGCGCTTATCTGAATGCGCATGGTGGCCACTGGCTGTAAACTTAGGATCTTTTCTTTGTAGAAATTCTCCTTTGTACAACCTTTTCTAGACTTTTATATATAAAATAAAAAGTCCTTCAAATGTCTATACTTGTTGACTTTGCTGTGAAGTGTTCTGTGCGAGTCCTGGCGCATGTAGTGTCTGGCGCATGGTCTTTCTGGTTGTAAAATTCTATGCTTCTATATGTTTATGCCACATCTTAGGACCAAACATTGTATTCCAACCATACACACATTTAACTAGACTCAATCCAAAGGCACACACGCGGATTGCCGCCCGTGCCGACCCATCTATATGAATTGGTCACTAACATCACAAGCAATCCTGGACTATAGCCTTGCCATTCGGCGACCCTTTCAGCGCAAGTAGCTAGCCCCGCTGAAAGTTCCCGAATGACCCGAGCGGTTCGTCCAGCAACGGCTATACCTGTTTTCCTCCGGAACGCCGCGGTCCCATGGCCCCCAGGGTTGTAGCACGTGAAAACTCCTTCTGGTCGACAAGTTGTCCAATGACCATGCAAGACTCGACACAAACTGACGTCTCACACAGTCATTCCTCTTCCAATGTTACCATCTCTTTCAAAACCAATATCAAACCTTCTATCATTTGAGACCCCTCGACGACCCACGGTCGCGAGCATTCTTTCTATCATTTGAGACCCCTCGACGACCCACGGTCGCGAGCATTCTTTCTATGTTACCATATCATTTCATTCAACTCAATGCCTATTCGATAGCCCTTCCTCCAAAACTCATCAAATCGACCGTGGTTCCTGCCTTAACACTAGGTCCGTGCATCGTACCTCAAACCGACTTCCGTTCTACGCGACACTATCACCCAAGTCATACTTTATATGACGGGCCTTGGGATCGTGGGACTATTTAACCTGACAACCGCAGAA
This sequence comes from Iris pallida, assembly GCA_029216955.1. Lineage (NCBI taxonomy): Eukaryota > Viridiplantae > Streptophyta > Magnoliopsida > Asparagales > Iridaceae > Iris > Iris pallida. Next base: position 22,916,739 of record JANAVB010002199.1, on the reverse strand, counting down.
TGAGCGGAACAGCACTTGGAATGAGTTAGGTCGACCGACATAACTTTGCCTAACTTACTCAAGCCTACAACTTAACGAGCAAAGGCCGCGTCAAGCCTTGCCTCGATGGAACGTGCCTTGCACGCGTTCAACTTTGAACGACCAAGTCATTTGGGTGCCTAGACTTATGGCACAAGCTGTGCAACGCAACTTAACTCATGGGGCAAGCCAAGGCTATACCAAGCCTTGGACGACAGGACCGTGCATGCTTTATGAAGCATTCATGCGGGCGACGTCTATGACTTAGGCTATGTTCATAACTTCGCCGACTCAACCAACTTTCCTTCTCCCAAGTCACGGGACGAAGGATCGACTGTCATTTTCAAAGCACGCCGTGCACCAACTCTAAGCCGACCGTTGGACCTTTCCATATTCTAACTCAATTCGACCCGTCGAGATTATTTCCTTTAGCTATGTGGATTCGTCTCTTTTATTATCAAGCCTACTTGTGCAAGTTGAAAACATGCGATTTATTATGTGAATGCAAAGATGAGACGAGTTCACCGAAACTACCCCACCTGAGCGAGCGGTCGCCTCGACCGAGCGACAGTCTCCGAGCAGCCGTTGCAAGGCTAAGTTGAACGCCGTTAGCGTTCCGATTCCTCCGATTGACTGAGCGGGACGGGACACTACAACCCGCCCCTCCCCCCCCTCCCCGCCCCCCCCCCCCCCCCCCCCCCCCTCTCGTCCCGCCTGCACCCTTCCCCCCTCCGCCCCTCCCCCCCTCCCGCCCCGCGTGCACCCTCCCCCTCCGCCCCTCCGCGCCCCCCCCCCCCCTCCGCCCCTCCCCTCCCTCCCGCCCCGCCTAAAACCCTCCCCCTCCGCCCCTCCCCGCTCCCCTCCCCTCCACCCTCCGGCCACCCGCACCCCCCCCTCCCGCTCCCCTCCCTCGCCCGCTGCCTTCCTTTTCCGACTCTACCATCGCCGGAGAGGGAGGGGGGTCGTCGTCGTGGGAGGGGAGGGGGAGGTGGTCGTCGGAGTGGGGGAGGAGGGGAGGGAAAAAGGGGAGAGGGAAGGGATAAGGACATTTTGGAATTTTTTTTAAAATTTAGGTATAAAGTTGAAAAAAAATAATAGTTGAGGTATTAAGTTGTTGAGTAAAAAAGTTTATGGTATCAACTTGGAAAAACGGAATAGTTGAGGGTATCAAAGTACAATTTAGCTTCTTTTTTTTTTTAAGTGCAGCCCTTTGCACGTGAAAGTAACTAATAGTCCATAGTACACGAGAGGGAGGGGTGCAAAGAGGACTACGGTTTATTCTTAGGTGCAAGTATACAAGTACAATACCGATACAAATAATCTTGAAACCCTAAGAAGCAGCAGCCTAATTAGACTGACCCAACCAAACCATTACTGACCGACCACAATCCTACTGCAGTGCACCCCACTTTTATTAGAACAATAACACAGTTTCCAAACACACCACATATACGAAACAAACGTCGACGACGAACCCAGGTGGTCCCCATAAGCAGATAGCTTGCATGCACTGCCTCTCTCCTAGCTAGCCCATCACAGCAAGGCCCACGACCGCCGCCAAGAGCCCGACCACCAGGCCGGTCGCGGCCCCAACTCCATCGCGGGCCGCGGCATTGTTGTTGTTGTTGCCGTTGGGGTTGTGTGATCCGTTGTTGTTGTTGTTGCCGTTGCTGACGTTGACAGCGAGCCTCATCCCTCCGGCGCAGTGTCCCAAGGTGCCGCAGATGAAGTAGTGCGTCCCCGCGTTGGGGAGCGGGATCGTGGTGCTCCCGCCGGTGTAGCTCTGGAGGGAGTTGCCGGCCGAGCACGAGGCGTAGTCGCTGCTGCTCACCTCGTTCACGCTGTGGAGCATGCTGTATGTGAAATCTGCACAGGATTAAGTAGTGTGCAGTGCACAAATTAGATGTGGACGCTGCTGTTTGGCGACGCTCCGGTGCTAATGGGGAGGCCAATGCACCGGTGTTTTTCCTTTCCGATGTTTGGAAATGCCAAAGAAAAAGTGATTACTTCAATATGGAAAAGTGATTCATTGTTTGGATGGATGGAATCACTTTCTCCTCTAATTTTTTTTCCATTAGGAATCACTTTCCTTTTCTCCTCAATTCCTTTGGCATCCAAACATAGAAAAATAATCACTTTTCTTTCGCTACCCGGAGATTCCGCGAACCAAACGAGGCCTTGACAATTAAATAGTCTGAGCTGATAAAAGAAAATCTTAATTGGCTAATTGTAGTAAAAAGACAAAAACCCTTTACATAAATTAAAAATACAAACAAATTATATTAAAAAAAAAAATTCTAACCCTAACACGCTAGGAGGCTTCACGCGACCCATAAGAGGAGGGAGCCGCAGTTGCAGGACACACTTAGTTTCCGTGTGTGTGGCCCACACATGAGCGCACGATAAAAAAGGCTATTTATAAGGGCACACCAAAAATTTATCAGGGCTAGCCAATGTTTGAGGCAATTTTACTTGGGCTATCCAAATATTCCACTCAGGGGGCTGTCCAAATTCCACACACCCCCCTCCCAAATCCCAAAAATCAATCTCATTTCTAAATTTCAATCTCTCTCTTCACAAACCATAGCTTTCTTCTTCTTCTTCTTCTTCTCCACCATTTCCATTCTCATATCTCCATCAAAACCCTAGTTTTCTTCTCCTCTTCTTCTTCTTCTCCACCATTTCCATTATCACCATCTCCATCAAGACCCTAGTTTCTTTCTCATTCTCATTTTCGATGGCACCAAAAAAATTAAATAAACCCTAAAATGCATGGAAATAAAGCTTAAATACTTATTTCCTCACAAAGAATGCATGAAAATAAATCCTAAAATGCATATTTCACTCTATTATCAAGATTGAAACAAACCCTAACATATTTTTTTTATTCGAAAATTTCGACTTTTGGACTGCCAGAAATTGTGGCAGTCCTAAAAGGGACTTACTGTACAGCAAGTCCCTTTCAGGACTGTCTCAATTTCTGACAGTCCTCAATATGTCTAGGACTGCCAGAAAATTGTGGCAGTCCGGCTGTAGAGCATGTCCCTTTCATGACTGTCACAATTTCTGGCAGTCCTCAGTACTTCTAGGACTGCCAGCAATTGTGGCAGTCCTGTTGTACATCGAGTCTATTTCAAGACTGCCACAATTTCTGGCAGTCTTCAATACTTCTAGAACTGTCATAAATTGTGACAGTCCTGATATGAACCAAATTCTTCTACAACTAGGGTTTCTTCCATATATAGTTTTCTTCTACAACTAGGATTTCATGCACAATTCTTCTATTAATAAAGAAAAATTAGTTAATAGACTAATAGATTAATAGATTTGATAGATTTGATAACCCAATTTCTTCTATAACTAGGGTTTCATCCATAATGCCCAAACAAGAAGAAAAAAAATAAACTAGGGTTTGGAGAAAAAGATCTAAGAAATTAGAAGAGAGCAAAAAATTAAAATAAACTAGGTTTGGAAAAATTGATGTTCTTGTTCTTGTTGTTCTTCTTCTTGTGAGGAAAGAGAGGAGAGTAAAAAAAATATAAAAAGTTGACTTATATACTCACATGTTGGCTAGCCCTGAGTAATTTTTTCAATGGCAAACTTGTAAATAAATCAAAATTTGCTTTTGGCTAGCCCTGATAAACTTTTTATGTGCCCTTATAAATAGTCTAAAAAAGTCACTTAGATGTGCACCCATACACTAATAATTGTATATTAAATATAAAATAGTACTTTATGGAGCTCATATATTTAGTTTTTTATATTATGTGCATGTGTGAGCCACACACATGAACCAGGAACAAAATGTAAAAGGTGTGTGGTGTAGATGAACCACTTAGATTTTTTTAATATAAAATAAATAATTTGCATTTTAGGATAAAATAGTCTTAAAAATGACTGATGTCCATAGATATATGTGATTAATTAATTGTTATGATTAATTATTATTTAACCTCATAAATCTATAGATTTTTTTTAACAAATCAAAAGATTTCATCATTAACACATTTGAACCTCATAAAGGGTACGTATAATCTTCCTCTCTTAATCATTGTCCCAAATGGACCGGTTTTGAGAGAGGTTTTGAGAGAGTGTAATGGGTCATGGGCGCGACTCTACTGGACCTTCCGAATTCATAATCCTCTAAAAGTAAATTTATATGTATATACTATATATTTTATATTTATTTATATATAATAACTGTACAAAAAAAATAAGTTCTTAGATGATGCTGATTATAAATAATATATTGATGACTTTGCAGCTAGAAATGCTAGAACATCATTCTTAACGTAAATATGATATACGTACATAAGCTATCACCCACGTAAAAGCTCTTTCCAGAGAGCCAGTTGTTGTAATTCACGCCGGTCGTCCAGCCGGAAGAGTCCCCGACGGTGTAGACGGTGGCGATGGCCGGAGCTGCAGCCAAGACGAGGTGGAGCAGAAGAAGGGTGGTGAAACAAGCCATGGAATTCATACTCAAGTACGTCTTGAAATGTAATTAAGGCTTAAGCTTTCTAGCTATCAGAAACTTAGGGTTATTGAGGAAGATCATGCAATACGTACCCATTATATATATAGTGATACGAAGAGTTATTTAATCGGCGCTTAAATGGTGATCAGTACCAATTTTTTTGGGGAAAAGAGGGGATAAGGTCAAGGTATGCATATGAAAAAAATGAAAATGATGATTGCAATATTATGTATATTTATTTCTGCTATTGACATCTTCTTAGTGTTAACCAAAGAAACGGCCACCCCCATGTTCGGCTCGTGGCAAGGGGGACCATAAATTTGAATTGGAATGGACTGCGATGGGTCAGGGTGGACTGGAGTGTAGACTGACTCATATGCAAAAAAAACAAAAACAAAAAACAAAAAATTGGGTTGGAGTGGACTCTAGGCTCTAGCCCAAGGATACTCTAGATTTAAGATCAGGAGTCTAAAATTAATCAAAGCTCAGCTTGACTTTCTGTAGTATTTACAAAAATTGAACTTAGTTTAAAGACGCTAATTAAATTAAAAAGTTTGATGAGTTCGTGCAAACTAACCTTAATCAAAATTGAATTTGTTTACGAACTCATAAGTTTTGTCCCAAACCAATAACTCCTGTAATCATAATATCAAACCCAAAATGTACGTATAAACTTTTTAAGTAAAAAGGAAATTACTTGCAAGCTCAACTAAGCCAAACAGTTGTTGACTTGTTTATTTAAGTAGTTTTTTTTTCTTCCTTGGGCTTAATAAAAAAGCTCGGCTAATCAGCTTTTCAGCCAGCTAAGCTGGAGCCTGGAGCCGAGTCTAACAGCTCGGCTCGTAAAGCCTCCCATAATCCCATTTACCATACGAATTCGAACATATATAATTTCAAAGAAATCATGTAGAGACATAGATCAAAGAAATCACATTTGTTAATATGTTAAGAGTTGTTATGATTTCCCTATCAGCTCTCTTGATGTTTTGTCTACGTACTAACGTACGTATATTTTGAATACTTTCTTGACCTTCTTACTAGGGGTGAGCATTATTCGGTTTTGAACCGAAAAACGAACCGAACCGAACCGAATAAGAGATTCGGTTCGGTTTTGAAAAAAATCGGTTCGGTTTCGGTTTTGAAAATACTAAATTTTCTTATTCGGTTTCGGTTTCGGTTTTCGGTTTCGGTTTCGGTTCAAAACCGAAAACCGAATAAGAAATTTTAGTTTATATATATATATATATATATATATATATATATATATATATATATATATATATATATATATATATATATATAGATATAGGTATTAATTATAGGTATATACTAAATATATATAGATATATACTATAGGTATATATATATATATATATAGAGGTATATACTATATGTATATAATAAATATATATAGGTATATTTAGTTATTATATATATTAACAAAAAAACACAAAAAACCAAAAAAACCGAATAAACCGAAAACCGAACCGATTTAATTCGGTTCGGTTCGGTTATTGACCAATTCGGTTCGGTTTCGGTTTTGCTTATTCGGTTTCGGTCGAATTCGGTTTTGCTTATTCGGTTCGGTTTTAAACCGAATAAACCGAATGCTCACCCCTACTTCTTACTCTCTGAGTGGTTTCTACGTAATGCATGTCTATGATATGAACTATACTAATGATGAATATGGATGGTTGACCCAGAGGGTTTGGATTATCCTATTCGAACTAATTTTGGTTGTCCTCGGCCAAGAGGGTTAATAGATTGTCCTATCCGGAGCTAGTTTTGGTTATCCCTTAATTCTTATTAATGTCGACCATTGTGGAGGATATCATCCGTAATCGTGACCTCTATTGGGACCACGTTGAGCCTGATGGTTGCCATAGGCAGACAGGGCCGGCTCCAAAATTTTAGAGGCCCTAGACAAGTCACATAAATGAGGCCCTCATTCCTCTATATGTTTTTGTGCCGGAGTCCGGACGCCCAATTGCTTCAAGCTCGGCCAACGGCAGCCGGAATGAAGGATATGAAGCAAAAAATAAAATAAGAAGAGAGACAATATTAGAGATTTAGGGAAAAAGATAGACTCTGAGACAGTGGAAGAGAGATTTAGGCTGTGTTTGATTGGGCTTTTTTTCCATGGAAAATATTTCCATCACAAATTTTCCACCAATTGTAGTGTTTGATAGCTTATATTTTCCATGGAATTATTTTCCAAAAAACTATCATTTTCCATATTTCCATCTAAAATGGTGGAAAATGAAACTTGTCCAACTCATAGAAAAATATTATTTTTCATGGAAAATAACTATTTTCTGTGGAAATAATGGCAATCAAACACCCAAATTAAGTTTTCCATGGAATTTTTTTAAAATTTCATGGAATTTTTTTTCCAGAAAAATAATTCCATAAAATTAGTTTCTTTTCCACACATTTTCCATCTTGCAATCAAACGTACCCTAATATTTACATAAAGTCAAGAAATAATAGACGTTAGCAAAATATTATGGAGGAGAAAATATCTTCTTAGTTGAGGGAGTTTTTCCGTGGGACTCGGGAGAGGGAGATGTCCGTTAGTCTTGGGGAGAGAGAGAGGGAGAGAGAGAGGCGAGATGAAGAAGGCAGTGGGTTTTGATTTTTTTTCTCTCTAGGTTTTATTTGCTACAAGCCTACAGCTTTGATTATGTCCTTGCTCCAGTACCATATTTATTGGACCTGGGTAGCTGACTGCCGCTGGATTGGCCTAAAAACCAAAGAATTCTAACATATAAATGGGGCCCCCTTGGGGGAGGAGGCCCTAGGCGGATGCCTGGCCTGCCTCCCCCTGGAGCCGGCCCTGTAGGCAGAGAGGGTTGTCCAAACCGAAGTCTTCTCTGGCTTACCTCTGGACAGACTTTGATTGTATGTCAGTCTCTTATTGTAGGTCAGTCCAGATGTTACCTACGACGTCGACCTTGTAGGATTATGTTAAGTCTGGATGTTGCCTTAAGCATAAAATATTAAAAAAAAATGGCTGAAATCCAAAGTATTGTCATACTTATTCCTTGTCGGGTTGGTCAATATGATGCATATCCATGCAAAAGATATTGAATCATGTCTTAGCTAGATGATCAGGTCATATGAACAAGAAAATTATAATAACGTCTGCAAACAGTTGAAAAAAATACTTTATATTTTGTTATATAATAAAAATTAATCTCGCATGGGTCATGCATGATGAGTTATATGATGCTAGCTAGCCAGGTATTTGGTACAGTAGACGTGTATTATTTAATTTATGTTTTGAATAGTTTAATTTCTGTAGGTTTCATGAAAGAAAAACTTAAGATATATAATACTTCTCCTCATAAATGGCGCTTATGTGTAAATTAGGTTTCCTCTGCTTAAAAATTCGATTAGATAAAGAAACATGTGTACTTAAGTGAATTTGAAGCTTTTTAAGGGTTTGTCTTGCGCTTGCTATCATGTTAGTCATAATCATTTGTTAGGTTTCGTTCTAGTTAAATTAATTTTTTTTAATGTACTTATATGTACGTTCTGATGGTTATAAGCTTTTTGTGCCGGTTAGATTATGATTGAATCACGTTTTAAGAAAAGAAAGCTTTACTGGATCCATCAAAAGAGGCTTAAAATCGATGTTAGTGCGGGTCACAGATCTCTTCTCCACAAAACCTCTCTTCTCATTACTGACGGACTCTAAAGTGATGTCAAACTTAATGTTCACATAATTTATTTTTTCATCGACCATGATACAATAATATTATCAATACAAAAATAAAAAATAAAATAGGAAACAAAAATAATATCGAAAGTAACAGGTTGTCAAATCCGAGTGACTCCTGTGGTTAGCGGACAGAAATATAAAAGTCATAGCTGGTTGGTGGAAGGTCAGTGGATCAAGCCACGGGAACGTTTTATTTATCAGAGGGTAATGCTCTGTTGTTCAATCACCTCCAAGAAACACACACACACACATACACATATCGACATAGGAGACTGACAACGACGGAAGGATAGATAAGATTGAGAGCGCCAGACTGTTAGAGCGATGGACAATGGCTACACCATTTCTTTAATATGACTAACTTGTCTCTCTTGGTATTCTATTAAATGACATTTATATATCCTACAAAAAAAAAAATTGTTGACTAAAAGGATTATAATGGTTCTGCTGGACTTATTCAGAATTGGACTTACGTGTATTAATAGTATATAAAAAAATTGGTGTCCTTTAAAATTTTGGGTCTGAAACAACGGCCTCATTGGCCTCATATCAAGTCTGGAGCTACTTCCTGTCATAGTTGGTGGTGACAACATTAAGATCGAAGCTTGTTGTTCGGGACCACTAATGCTCTGGATGGCCACAACTACATTGTCATTTAGCACTACAACATCACTATACATCTGCATGGCAAGAAATTACTCAGTGGTCCGGCCTCACCACGTGAAAGTGGTGAGACTTTTTTTTCTCCTCTAACATATCGCTCAATATACAACCAAACAGAATATTCAGTGGCAAGACCGTTCCCATTCGGCCTAGTCACCTAGATTGGCTCCATGCGCGGGGGGGGGGGGGGGGGGGGGGGGACCCTATTAGATTTTATCAGAGTCGACCCCGACCCAGAAAAATTCGAACAACCATCCAGCACCCAGCCAAAATTTTAAGGAACAAATATATATATATATATATATATATATATATATATATATATATATATATATATTTCGAAGCAATGGATAATTGTGACGAATTCGTCTCCACTGGACTCGAACTCCCGATCACTTGGATCGCATGCATCTCTCTTAGCACTTGCCCAAGGCAGATCGTCAAGATCCTTTTTTTTTATTTATAAAAGGATCCAAAGATTAGAAGCACACAAATATGATTGTATTTAAAAAATAGTTGTAGTATATATCACGAGTTATGTTTAAAACAATATAGTTGTGGCCTAGCTACTTGGACAGAAAAATGGCAACAGGAGCTCTTCTGCGTGATCCCAATGGAAATTTCAAGATAGCCTTCTCAAAGATTGAAGATGGAGGAACTCCTTTGGAAGCAGAGGCCTTGGGCATTCGTCTTGCACTTGACATCTGTAGCAAAGAAAATCTACAATATGTCATAATTGAAGGTAATTGCAAGACTTTGATTGATTCGATTAATATCACAACCTCAATCCCTCTCTAGAGAGCTCGCCACACTATAGAAGATGCAAGAAAAGTGTCAAAATCTGACCTCAACTTGACATTCTCTTATGTCCAGAGGAATGCTAACCAATGCGCACATCATTTAAGCATCCAATGCTATGCTTTTCAACAGTTCAAACTTCATACTTGTATATTGTCACGACCCGATCCCAATATAATGGGTCCAGTCAGATCATGTCCAGCCTGCACCATTGTGAGACGGCGACAGTAAACTGTATCAAACAGTGAACACAAGCAGTACAAATGTCTAAACGAAAAATAAAATATTTTATTAAACATTCTGAAGTACAACGAAAGTCAAAAATGAAAATGAAGAAAAAACAAAAGTATTCAACATCACAAAGGTTTTTTTATTATAATTTTAGGAAAAGTGAACTAATCAGAAAAGGGTGCAGCTAGGATTCCTGGTTCCTCTGCCCTGGTTCAGCTAAGTCCTCAGAACCCAAGTCGGACCCATAATAGGAAGTGCAAGCCAGCTCATCATCGTCGCAGTCACCTAAAAATGTTGTCTCCAGTCAGGAGGGAGCAAGACACACAAATCCATTCCAGCATTTTATTCAATAATTAAAAGACGAGACAAGAAGCAGTTTATAATGGAAATATGATTTTCTAAATAATAATAATAAAACAGTTATGCAGTAAAAATTCTGAAAAATAGAATGATGCAATCTAGCTATAGTAGTGTTTAGAGCGTGTAACAACCTGTGGCCGGCTAAGGTTGGAGGCAGTAAGTATTCTAGTGAACACGGTCCGGCTTCGGCCCAAATGGGTTGGGCTTCTGCTATCCACAGTAATTCAGTAAGGGGCTTTGACCACAGGTGTTAACGCTTCTCCCCCAATCTCCGAGTCAATGATTCAGTAAGCAGTCAAGTCAATGATTCAGTAAGCAGTCAAGTCAATGATTCAGTAAAGCAGTCGATATGATCCGAGTAGGATCCCGTGAGTCAGGTGTCGATACAGTAACTCTATCATGCAATGGAATTAATTACCAATTAAAATACGAGTTTAGATAAGTATGACTTGCCTTGGTTCTCCGAATGATGTAGAGGGAGCACAACACAGATCTGACGTAATTTCTGAATCCTACATTAATAATAATATGTCCTTAGAACTTATTCCAAAGATTGGCTAATAAAGCCACTAAATGCAACTACGTTAATTATAAACATTGCCATTTTATTAGAGAAAATAATAATTTAATTATGTAATATTTTGGTAAAACTATTTTATTAGTATTTTAAAAATAGGGCAGAAAATAATATATTTTGGAATATATTCAAAATATTAGCAGTTTTTATCGTGATTTATTTTAATAGAAAATATCGCGTAAACTCAGAATATTCAAAATCTAATTTAATATTTTTTTTCTAAACAAACTTTACAAAATATTTTACTAATACTATTTCTTTAGTAAAGAATAATCATTTTTAATAATAAATACGTAAAACATTATTGTAGTAAAAATTACGATTTTATTAGAAAATATGTTATTATCTCTAGTTTTTCATTTCCATAAACTTTATTAACAGAAATAATGGTTAAAATACGAAAATAAATATTTTACCTAAAACATAAATATATAGTTTTTGGCCTAAAAATACCATTTCCTATGGTAACATATATTTTGCTATATAATTAATATTTTGAGACTACATTTAATAATAATAAATATAAAATTATGGCAAAAGTGATATAATCGTTGAAATAACGTTAATTCAACGTTATTCATAATTAAACGTAGATGATAACTATAAATTTCATTTAGAGCTGTTAAGACGGGCCGGCAGGAGCGGGCCGGCCCGTAACCCACCATTTGGCGGGGCGGGGCGGGCCGACCCACCATTTTGGCGGGTTGGAAAAATTCCAACCCAGTCCAACCCACCGGCGGACCGCGGGCTAGTCGGGCTGGCCCGCTTAATTTTTTTAAGTTTTTTGAATTTTTTTAATTATTGTTTAGTTTCTTAAAAGAAAAAAAATCATATATATATATATATATATATATATATATATATATATATATATATATATATATATATATATATATATATATATATAATATTTTCTACTCACTCTCATATGCATCAAATTACAAGTAAAATATAAGAATCATTATAATAGTAGATATTTCTTTAAAACACCTTCATTCATGTAAATAAATGATCAAATTTAATATTTTATACGCCATTACTTGCATTAAATGAGAATTTTTATCATTTATAATACATATCTCATACATGTGCTAAATAAAAAATTAAAAATTTTATAAAAAAATAGATGGCGGACCAATCCACTTGGCCCGCGGGCTAGCCCACCGCGGGACGGACTACTAGAGGGCCAGACCACCTAGGCTCGCCTGTTTGGCGGAGTTCTAAATGCTCGGCCCAACCCACCTTTTTGGCGGGCGGGGCGGGCTGGCCTAACGGGCTTAGCCTATTTTGACAGCTCTAATTCCATTAAGCTAATTAATTAAGATTAACCATCTAATTAAACGCTAATAAAATTATTATGGAATCTAAAATAGGAAACTACTAATTAAACTGGCTATCCCGGAACAGAAATGGTTCTGTGAATTAACAGAAGGTTGCAGGGTTTACCGAAGACTGTGACGGAGCACCGAGGGGATGCCTCGGACTCGAAACGCACGCGGGCACGGACACGGACACGGACACGTGCACGCGGACGGCACGGGGACGTGCGCGGGAAGGGCTGGCGGCGCGGGGCGCTGTCACGGGAGCGACGCGGGGAAGGACTCGGAAGGTGGGGGAGAGGGGTCTGGATTCGGAGAGGACGACGAGACGAACGCGACGAGTTGTGAAGGTTCTGTAAAAAAAATTTGGAGCTTCTGGTGTGTTTACGGGAGAGGATGGTTAGCGGAGTGGGGCGCGGAGAGACAAGATCTGGGTTGAGGAATAGGGTCGTGAGGTTGAATGAGTGAGCTAGGATTTGGGTTATTGGGTTTAAGTACTGGACTTAGATTGTGGGTTTGGCATTTGGGCTCACCAAAAAAAAAATAATAATAGAACATACATATTAATTAATTATAAAAATTATGGACTTCACATATATGAAGATATTTCTGATTGTATTAAACCTCATGTTCTACATGACATGAGGTCTGCTCCTCTATGATTTATGCAATGAAATTTCATGTTCAAAAAAATAATATAGTTGCGGCGTAGTGGGTTAACATATTTGTTATTAGTATTACGTTCTACATGTCTTTAGTTCAATTTTTTTTTTAATATATATATATTTTTTGGTTTTATTTTTTATATTTTACATGATGTATGGTGGTTAATTTGGAAAGTTAGTCTCGGACTCCATAAACTCAGCCCTGCGAAGGCTAGTCTTATCTCGATAACGAAAAAGAAACTCTACATAATTCGTCCTTCTGTATATAATTTTCATTTTTCGGTACTGAAACCGAGTACGGATTTTTTTTTCCCCCTTTTGACAATACTGCTTTTTTGTTGAGGCCCTGTTGAAGGATGGTGATCCTAACAAAGTAGCTACCTTCTTCTACCAGTCGTGGATCATATGGAAAGTCAGGAACAAAGCCATCTTCAATAATATCTCAATCAATGCGAGACATATTTATGAAGAAGCACGAAGCCTACAGGCAAAACATGAAGCTTCTTGTCCTGATGTTTCTGACAGTACTACCAATCAGTCTGAACAGCAACATAATATTATCTGGATGCCACCAAAATCCAACTACTGGAAGATCAATGTCGATGGAGCCTTCTTAGATGGGAAAATGGCGGGTGCTGCTGTATTACGAGACTCAACAGGTCAATTTCGAATGGCGTTATCGAAGACAGAGGATGGTGGTTCGCCTATTGAAGCTGAGGCGTCTGCTATCAATTTAGCTCTCATCATCTGTACAGACGAAAATCTCTGTGAGGTTATCATTGAAGGTGATTGCAAGACATTGATGGACTCAATTAATCAACCTGCAGTGACTACTTTATGGCGTGCTCGTCATACCATTGCGGATGCAAGAAAGGCTGCAATGCTGACTCCTAACCTTTCTTTCAATTTCATTGATAGAAGAGCTAACCAATGTGCTCACTCCTTAGCTACATCTTCTTTGTTATTTAATTCCTCTGAATCTATCTTTCTCTATAGGGAGATTCCTTCATGTATCGTATCCCATGTTATTCATGACATGAGATCAGTTTCATCTTAATTTGAATGAATGTTTGTTTCAAAAAAGAAGAAGACAGTACTGCTTTTTTTCCCCTTTTGACAGTACTGTTTTTTTTACTTTACTAATACTCCCTAAACAAAATAAAGATATTCCGAGTCAAGAGGGACCAAGGTGGGGCCGCCAATATTAACGGGTACATAAATGAATATTGGCCAAGTATAAGAGCATCTCCAACCCTATTGTCTTGTTAAGTGTTGTGAGTCTTAGATGGCTCCTATGTGGCATAAGTCACAAGACAATGTCTTGTTTATGTGGCAAAATTATATCTCAAAAGACAATGAGATAGAAAAACTCTCTCGCAAAAATATTGAGAAGACAATAAAAAGTATTTTTTTTAACTTCCAAGACAACTTTTAAGACAACTACTCGTCTTCTTTCTTTTTTCTAATATTTTTTATTCATAATTGATGACATGGAAGAGAAGACATTGTCAAGTGTATTGTTTAGAACAAGACAATCAACTTCACAATGTCTTCTTTAATTTTTGCCACATAAGCTTCACAATTGATTTGACAATTGCATTGGAGTAGAACTTTTCAATAAAATTTTGTCATTCGGCGTTAACTTTTTTTTAAAGTCACAATAGGTTTGGAGATGCTCTAAGTCAACTGGTTGCATGCATGAACCTGAACCTGCTAATGGAATATACCATTGGGAATGGGATCCCCATACATGCTAGATTCTGATACTCCCTCGATCGTAACGAAACTATGTACAATGGAGGATGATACTACGTACTAACAAGTTTCCTGGCAGGACCACGCTCAACCCCTGCGGCTACCAGCGGCGGCAAACCTAGGTGCCGCAATCCCCCCGCACCAACCAACCAACAATAAATGCCAAAACATGTCCAGACAAATAATTAATACTTTCACCATCCAAATCAAGATGCATGATTCATGCATGCATCTTCTATTTGGCATTCCACGTGACGACGATTATATATATATATACGAGTGGCGTCCAGCTCGATCGATCTGCCCATAGTTTCTTTCAAAGAGGAATTTTATAGGGCTGTTTGCAATACATGGTCTCAAGCTAGCAACATGCATAAAGACCATAGTCTGCATTCATTGAACTTGAGACTACTATATATATATATAGAATTAGAGTCATCGATCAATCTCTTCCGTGTACGTACGTAGAAGAGAAAGAGACCAGACCCCATGAGCAAGAGGGGAGGCTAAGCCAGGTGCCGCTGGCTTAGCACTTTCTCCATGGGAAAGGGGAGGAGGAGGAGCTAGAAGAAGAAATTGAAAGAGGGAGGAAGACGAAGCTGGCACTACGACTGGTGGGTGTTCAGCACTCAAAAGCCGATCACCACTTCAGCTTCACAACATTAACACCATCTTCACTTTCCTCAATTTTTGGAAAATGGAAGCAGTCTCGTTTAGAGATTCTCATGTTATCAACTACTCCTACTACTACTACTACTATGCTTTGTCTGAATAAATAAAATTTGGTTAGTTTGTATATGTTCGTATGCTCTCTCCTTCTTCTTTTGCTGACTCTCAACTTATATTACATTTTATACAATTTTGTTTATGGTCAGTGTGGAGAGATTTAACTCTTTTGACTAGGCGAGGACTAGAGATGATTTTAGAAGACAGTAAACTTAAACAATGTGGACGTGTGTGTAAAAATTGAAAGACAGTAAACTTAAACAATATATATACAAAGTTTCGTACGTTATGTCGGACATCATTGGAAAAAATACTAGAGCTACTGCCACTTATTTCAGTTTTTTTCTCAAGAAATTATAAAATATATATGTTTCTCTAAATTATAATTAGATACGTGTAGGGTAGCGGCTTGTACAGAATTACCGACGAGGCGTTAATCTAACCAGAGTAGCAACACGAGTTCAGGGGATGTAGTTGCAAATTAGCCTTACATTTTCCCTTAATTTTTTCAAGATATCTTTATCATCTAGAATCTCAAAATACAAAATGGGCAAGCATGCAGACGTGATCATTGACCGCAGACAGACATCGGACGTGATTGTTCTGCCACATGGCAGCCATCCACTAAGCCTTCTGCTAACTCTGATCCGTCATTGGGAATCTCTCCAATGTAACTTGTAAGGTCGACACGTGATAGACAGACTAAAAGTGCATGTCAGTGCTACAGACGACGTAGCAGCGTCCAAAGAACATCGATCCCCCACACACTTACACTTTGAGGATGTGCAGTCACTAGCGGATTCAGAATTATAATTCACTGGAGGTATAATTATAAAGGAGTTCGAAAACAATGTCTTAAAAAAAAATTGGAGTACAATAATACATTAAAATAAAATAAAAAATCACTGGGGGCCGTCCTCCGGTGGCCCCCATGTGGATCCGCCACGGAGTCCGCCATGCCCGGAAGGCTAACGGAGCCCAGCCGCCAGTCCCCTGCAGTTGTGCAAAAGCGGTCGCCACCGGACCCCTCCGCAAGGAGGCCCTCCAGAGCCGCCTCCGCGCCGGCCTATACGTACTACAGGAAGGCGAGCGAGGACGTCAAGTATAATAATGCGGGTCTCTGCAGGCTGGTGCATGCAGGCGACTGTCGAGATGGGCATGGACGAGTCGGAGGGGAGGGAGGAGAAGCTTGCTTACTGGATGAACATTGATAGAGAGAAATCTGACGTACGTGTTTGCTCTATTCTATGTCATGTTGGAACAAAAATGATATTTGCTTCCAAAATATTTGGGTAATGTCATTTTTTATTATGTGACATATGACATAATTGTTGATATAACAAAATTTAACATTAAAATTAATATTAAATTAATATGATAATTAATATTAAGATTAACCTTAATATTAAAATTAACCTTAACATTGAAATTAACATTAATGTTAATATTAAATTTAATCTTAACATTAATATTAATATTAATATTAACATTAATATTAATATTAATATTAGTATTAACATTAAATTTTTTTCGATAATTAATATTTTGGGTTAAAATTTATCATGTCAGCTGTTATGTCAGATGCCATGTTAGATGCCACATAATGGGAGATAACATCACCCAAATATTTTGGGAGTCAAATAGCATAATTGTATTTTTATTGCACAGATTCCTACCTTCAAAATCTCTCTCCAGATGAGCAAGGGCGAACCTAAGCAGAGGGCTGGCTCGAGTCCACCAATTTTTTTAAAAAAATTTCGTGTATACGTTTTTTTTGATAATTTTATGCTAGTCCGACTATATCTAATCCACTCTTACCCACTCCAGTCCATTTTTCGACAAATTCTAAATTTCAAACCCAAGAAATTAATTATCCAAAAAAAATTAAATTACAAATATCATGTCCCCTACTCGTGGACCGGCCTTGAATATTAAGTGAAACTCAATCCAGGCCCAACATACATGGGCGATATGGATCTTGTCTTCAGGAGTAGAAGTTGGAGGAGCTCCTCTTGCTAGTGTGGGAGTCCACGCCTATAAATAGATATCTTCCTAGTTAAGAAGAGCACGCTCGGATGTAGCTAAGGCCAGCGCGCATGCACCAATCCGGATCCGACGCGAGAAAAAGTGCGTGCTTGTAGCAAGTGACAAATGTAGCCATACTCGTGGATTTCTCATTGGCAGCCACCCGGGGAACCGACACGTAGAATACGTACCAGGCAAGCGGTGACCAACTCGATCGATCGGCCCCTCTATTTAAGCATTGATGAAACAGCCGATCGAGTACGTACGTCTCCGGCCCTCTAGCTCCTCCGGTGGGGCGGGGCCTGGTGGTGGTGGTGGTGGTGGTGGTGGTGGTGATGTTGCTGCAGCTGGTGATACGGCTTTTGGGTGTTGCTCATCCACCTGTCGTCTTCGCCAGCCTCGTCTTCCTCTAGCTCCTCGATCTAGCTTCATGCATGTTGTATGAAAGTATAGGAGAATAGAAGAGGGTACGTACGTGGATGCTGTCGCTGGCAGCCAACGGCACTTGGCTGTCTTGATCGAGCTGAATTGAATATATATTCCCTCACCCTTCTTCTTCTTCTACTTGTTATTTCCTTCTCTTGCATGTATTATATATATATATATATATGAATAAGGGAAGATTTATGAAATGCCCAAAAACTAAAAAAGTTTTATGTAAAACCCACCGCTAAAAAAACTTTCATCGCGTGCCCAGAATTAGAGAAACTTATCCAAAACGGATTCCAAATGACCCTTTTGCCCTTCCTTTTAATTTATTGGAAACACCCACAAAACTGCTCTTAAAAAAACGTTTCAATACTCCATCTTCTTCCATACGCTGCTCACTTTCGAATCTAGGTTTTCTCCTCAAAAATCTTCAAAAACTCGTCGAAAAATTTCGGAAAGACCGGGACGAACGACAAAAGTGCTAAAACGGAGGTCCAAACATCATTTTTTTGCGAATCTAAAATTTCGGAAGGTCGTCTAACTGTGAAGCTGTTACTTTCAGTCTCCTCGACGATACGCTCATTTTGCGACAAACGGGACCTCGTTTCGACCTCCCAGTCAAAAGTTATGGCCCTCCAAAGTTTCAGCTAACCATAAAATGCAGGAGAATGGCATTCTCCGTCTTAATTTACACGGAGAATGACCATTCTCCGTCTTAATTAGGACGGAGAATGATATTCTCCGTCTTAATTTACACGGAGAATGGTCATTCCAGTGTTAAAACGCAGGAGAATGACCATTCTCCGTGTTAGAAACACGGAGAATGCCATTCTCCGTGTTAAATGAAACGGAGAATGTCATTCTCCGTGTTAAATAAAACGGAGAATGGCATTCTCCGTCCTAATTAAGACGGAGAATGGCCATTCTTCGTGCTAAATTAAACGGAGAATGACCATTCTCCGTCTTAATTAGGACGGAGAATGCCATTCTCCGTGTAATTTATCACGGAGAATGGTCATTCTAGTGTTAAAACGCAGGAGAATGACCATTCTCCGTGTTAGAAACACGGAGAATGCCATTCTCCGTGTTAATTAGGACGGAGAATGCCATTCTCCGTCTTAAATAAAACGGAGAATACCATTCTCCGTCCTAATTAAGACGGAGAATGACATTCTCGGTCCTAATTAAGACGGAAACGGAGAATGTCATTCTCCGTGTTAATTAGGACGGAGAATGGCATTCTCCGTCTTAAATAAAACGGAGAATGGCATTCTCCGTCCTAATTAAGACGGAGAATGGTCATTTCCAGTGTTAAAACGTGTAATTTAGTTTTTTCAGGAATAAAGAGTTTCGTTCTTCTTTCAAAGCGATGATAATTCTTATGGAAAAGAAGAAGAAAGATCTTCTCTCCACAATTGAAGATCTGAGTTCAAATGTCTCCACGATGAAGATGATGATGATGGTGATGATGATGACGAGCGATGATCTGAGTTCGACTGAAGAAAAATACACCGAACTACGAACGATCTTTGCGATCTCTGCTGAATATGAGAGCAATGGAATTCAGATTTCCCGTGAAGAAGAAGAAGACGAAAATCGCAATCCAGATCTGAGTTTTTTGAATTCAAATACATATAGATGACCAATTCGCGCGGATGGGTAGTTTCGGTATTATAAAATAGCAGTTTCTAGCGGGTGGCATCTAAAAGGGAATCTTGGAATATTTAACGTGAAAATACTTAATTATGGGTATTTCATAAAACTTATCCAGCGGGTGGGCATTTCATAAAAGCCCACCCCGAAATTGGGTTTCTCAGCAATTTTCAGTATGAATAATGTTATTTGTACTTTCAAATTGTACCTCTAAATTAAACCATCCTTTCTTATGTAGCAATTGACGTGACATATTGATGTGGTACTGACTTGATAAATTTTAAAATTATTATTAAAATTTAAAATTAATGTTAACATTAAAATTAAAATTAACGTTAATATTAACAATAATATTAATATTAACATTAATACTAATATTATATTTAACATTAACATTAATATTAATGCTAATGTTAATATTAATGCTAATGTTAATGTTATTGTTATTGTTAACATTAACATTAATTAATATTAAAACTAATTAATATTAATTAATATTAACATTAATTAATATAAATATTAATATTAACATTAAATTAATATGGATAAAATTTGGGTAATTAATTTTTTGAGTTAAAATTTGACATATTATCTGTCATGTCAGATGACACATAATTTTATGTAACATGTCATGTCATCTGTCACATAAGGAGAAATAGTTTGGAGGAACAATTTGGAGGTACAAATAGCATTATTCATTATATATATATCTAGGTTTTTTTTAAAGAGCTTGTGAGCTAGAAATTAGATATCTTAGACTCTTGGACCTGGTCTAGTTAGTTAATGGTATTATTATTATTTTCGTATATTTTCTAAGAAAATAAATTTGCCTATTTTATTTTTCGTATCAAAAAATGTTAGAAATATATAGGCTAAATTATTTTAGTGGTATTCTAACTTATACTATTGAATATTTTCGACACTTTAATTCTACTTTTTTACCGTTCGATTTTGACATCTCAATTTTATAAATTATTCTTTTAAAATATTATTTAATCAATTTTTAGTTAAATCAAGATTTCAAAAAAATATTTGAGAATACATACATTTAAATTATACTTTTGTACTACAAAATCAAATTTTGAAGTAATTTTAATGTGCTTTGAAATTGACAAAAGGTATTAGGGGTGAGCATTGGACGGTTTGAACCGAAAAAAACCGACCGAACCGAACCGAAAAGAGTATTCGGTTCGGTTTTTTTAAACCGGTTCGAACTTCGGTTCTGGAAATTATTGAGTTCGGGTTTCGGGTCGGGTTGCGGATTTGGGTTTTACGGACCGACCCGAACCGAAACCCGAATTTAAGAAAGGGAATTACCATTTTACCCCACTGTTATATAAAAGAGTTTTAACCCTGATTTTCTCTCTCATCTCTCATTTCTCACCGACCTTCACTCTAAAAGAAAACCCTAACTCATCCGGCGGCTCTCTCCTCCCGCTCGAGCCGATCTCTCTAGTCCTCCCGCTCCGGCGCTCCGATCTCTCCTCCCCCTCCCCTCCTCCCTCCTACTCCAGCTTCCATTCAGAGAGACTAGGGTTTTCCTCTCCCAAACCCTAATATCTAGATCTCGTCATCTCGGGGTGAGCAAACGGTCGGAGACAAAGGTTTTCCTCTCGATGACAAACCCTAATCTCTAGATTTGTGGCTCTGTTCAGTTCATCGGATGTGTTGGTGTCCCCGACTAGGGTTTTCCTCTTCCGAACCCTAATCTCAACATTTGTGGCTCTGTTCATCTGTAAGTTTTATTTTTCTATTAATTTATATGTTGTGGATGAGTTTGTTTTTATTTAGATTAATTTATATTGTTTCAGTCATGATGATTAATTTTGTTTTATTTATTCGTTGACAGATTTGTGAAGTGTGAACTATATACTCGGTTGATCGGTTCTGACCTTCTATTTCTCAAATCTCAGTGTCAGATTATCACTCTGTCAGTGGTATAAAATTTATCCCATGTTTATGTTTATTTTTCTATTAATCTATGAACTATTAATATGTTTATTAATCTCAGTTTGTTAATCTGTGAATTATTAACCTGTTTATTAATCTATGAACTATTAATTTTTCTATTAATCTATGAATTATTAACCTGTTTATTAATCTATGAACTATTAATTTTTCTATTAATCTATGAATTATTAACCTGTTTATTAATCTGTTTAATGTTTATAAATCTCAGTAGTGTCTGAGTTTAATAAATCTCAGTTTATTAACCTGTTTACTTCTCAATAGTGTCTGAGTTAATATTAATCTTAGTTTATTATTTTGTAGTGATGGACTATTAATCTCAGTTTACTTCTTAATATTAATCTGAGTTAAAATGTCTTTATCAAGTTTCCCAGTTTATCTGTGAAGTGTGAACAATTAAATTGATGTTTCCCAGTTAATATTAATCAGTTTGTTAATCTGTGAAATATTAATCTGTTTATTAATATGTTAATCTGCCTGTCTATTAATCTGACTGTTTATGGGTAAGCGTATTAGCGTAGGACTGTTTATTTAGATTTCTTAATTGCTTCAACTGTTCAACATGTTGAATCATGTCAAATAGCCAATAGGTTGGGTAAGGGTTAGACTTAGATAGCTTAGGTTACTCACTTAATTGTGTGATGATGTTTAATAGGTAGCACGAAACCAATCAATGGCAACAACTTCATATTCATGCAATGTGCGTATTTCTTCATATACTTGTAACGTGCGTATTATTTCATAATTATTCAACATGCGTATTTCTTCATATTCTTGTATATTTTAGATGTCGCAAGAAGGTGATCCTCCTCAACCGCCAACTAGTTCTCAAGCCACTAATGATCCACTTCCAAATTCTAGTACGAGGCTTCGTGTCACTAGAAAACCTAGAAGAAGAGAGCTCCGCATTGGGTAGATTTTGAAGAATTTTGTGATGCGGAAGGTCGTCAAAAAGCTAGTTGCAAGCACTGTGGCAAGGAATATTATTGTCATAGTAAACTAAATGGGACAAGTAACGTTAAAAATCATTGGAACACATGTCCGGTGAACCCAAAAAATCATGATTCTAAACAATCAATACTCAACTTGCAGTCGAATGCTAAAGGAACGGATAAAGTGTTAACTAGTTGAAAATTTAACCAAGACGATGTTAGAAAAGCTTTAACACGTATGGTCATTGTTGATGAGCTTCCGTTTAGATTTGTGGAGTGTGAAGGCTTTAAAGACTTTATGAGTGTTGCTTGTCCAATCTTTCGCATTCCTTCAAGATGGACAGTGGCACGAGAATATTGTTCTGAAATTTACTCTACCGAAAAGCGTAAATTTAAAACATACTTGAAAGTCTCGAAGCAAATGGTGTGCCTTACGACCGACACATGGACATCATTGCAAAAGATCAATTATATGTGTCTTACGGCACATTACATAAATGAAGATTGGGAGTTGAAGAAAAAAATAATAAACTTTTGTCCAATTTCAAGTCACAAAGGTGAGGCTATCGGAAAAGCGGTAGAGAAGTGCTTGCTTGAGTGGGATATTGATAGAGTATTTACTATCACGGTCGACAATGCATCTTCTAATGATGTTGCTATCTCTTATCTAAGCAAAAAAATTCAGAATTGGGGCAATAGTATTCTACAATGCAAATTTTTACACATGCGATGTATTGCTCATATCATCAATCTTGTTGTGGTTGACGGCTTGAAATTGATGTCTCCATCGGTTGCTCGTGTTCGGAATGCGGTAAGATATGTGAGACATTCTCCTAGTCGATTTCAAAAATTCAAGGAGTGTGTTGAAGCCGAAAAGATACAAAGCAAGAAGATGTTGTGTCTTGATGTGAGCACTCGTTGGAACTCTACATTTTTGATATTGGATACGGCGCAAAGGTTTGAAAGTGCCTTTGAGAGGTTCGCCGGGCAAGATCCTTGGTTCAAAGTAGAGCTAGCGGAGAATGGTGGGTATCCTAGTGAGGATGATTGGGCTAATTCAAGAAGATTGTGCACATTCCTAGAACACTTTTATGAACTTACCTTGCGTATCTCGGGATCATTGTATGTTACTTGCAATAATTTCTTTGATGAAATTACCTCTATTGACATTCTATTGCACACTTCCAAGGAGAGTGTAGACTTTGACTTGTCTACCATGGCCGCTAAGATGAGAGAAAAGTATCAAAAATATTGGGAGGACATTGAGAAAATGAATATGGTGATATTTATTGCACCGATTCTTGATCCCCGGTATAAGTTGAAGTATATGGAATATGCTCTTGATCATCTCTATGGTCCGGAAAAGAGCGATTCTATGAAAAAGAAAGTGAAAAGTGTTGCGTACTCTATGTTTAATGAGTACAAAAGCATGAGCACTTCTCAAAGTGGTGGCACAACTACTAGTGAAAGAGTTGAACCTTCTAGTGAAAATCAACCGGCACACCCTTTGCAATTGAAGAAGTTTATGAAAGCCCAATTCAAGAAACATAAAATAGAATTGGGTGGGGGAGATAGTAAATCGGAGTTTGATCGATATCTTGATGAGAGCACCGTAGATGACGACGATGATGATGACTTTAATATTTTGGGATGGTGGAAGCTTAATTCTCCTCGTTTTCCTATCCTTTCGAAGATGGCTCGGGATGTTTTGGCCGTTCCTATATCTACCGTAGCTTCGGAGTTCGCTTTTAGTACGGGTGGTCGTGTACTTGATGATTATAGGAGCTCCTTGACTCCAAAAATTGTTGAAGCTCTAATTTGTACTCAAGATTGGCTTCGGGGGCCACGCGATCGACCTATTGTATCTATTGTTGAAGACGATTTTGAAGAAACCTATAAAGTTGAAATAGGTAATTCTAAAATTCATTATTTCATTTATATTGAGAGTTAGATATTAATGGTTTTAACTTATTCTTTGATTCATTCTTTCGTATAGATTTGAGTAAGTTAACGGTGGAATCAACATCTACAAACGAGGTTTGTTTACTTTGGTAGACTTACATATTTTGCATGACTTTGTTTTGGGAGAGAATGTAATAATTTGGAGACATTAATATTTTGGAGGCAGCCTAGCCTTTGGGTTGGTTTTTGTATTATGCAGGCAGCCTTCATGCTATTTATGCTACTGTCCCTGCTGCTGGTTTTAGTATTATGCAATATGTAGGCATCCTTTTTTGTATTATGCAGGCAAGGTATTGGGAGTATTGGGAGGCTTTATGCTATTTATGTAGGCAGCCTTCATGGTTCATGCTATTTATGTTGCTGTCTCTGGCTGAGTATTGGGAGGTTTTTTTGATTTTTTTTCTCTGGCTGTTAGTATTATGTTGTATTGCTGTTAGTATTATGTTCTCTGGCTAGTGGCTGCTGTTATCTCTGGATGAGTATATGTTCTCTGACTCTGACTCCTTGGGATATTTTTGTTCTACTATACTGCAGTATATGTTCTCTGTTATCTCTGGATGAGTATACTGCTATCTCTGGCTGATGTTCTCATGTATGCTGTAGTCGTAGTGTACGTTGCAGCTTTGGCGAGGCAGACATTGCATCCACTGGCGAGGCACATGTTGCAGCCATTTGTGATGCATGAATTGCAGTCATTGGCAATATTTAGTAAATTCACAAGTTTGTTTAATACATTTAAATCTTACTAATATTTTTATAAGAATTGGGGCGATGATGATTTGGCATGAGATTTGGTAACATGTATACTACACTGCATCTTTCATGATGCATGACAAGCCATTCTGAGCCTCTATATTCTTATCCCTCTTTTTTAGTTATTTTTTATACAGGAGCTTGGACTGGAATCTGGATTGTATATGTGGATGATGGATCACTGGATTTTATATGTGGATCACTGGATTGTATAAGATTGTATATGTGGATCACTAGATTGTATAAAATTGTATATGTGGATCACTGGATTGTATTGTACAGTTGATTGTAATTTGTATATGTGGATCACTAGATTGTATATGTGGATGAGTGGATCAGTAATCAGTTCGGGTGGCTATTATTTGTGTTTTTTAGTAAACAGTGGATTGGAATAATTTAGTAAACAGTGTATATGTGGATTTGAATCTGCAGTGTTATTGACAAGATTTTTTTAGTAAACAGTGGATTGGAATAATTTTTCTGCAGTTCTTTGCTGTTATTTGGCTTAATTGGGCCGGCCTTTTTGTAAAGCCCATGGACCGAATAAACCGATCCGAACCGAATTAACAAATTCGGTTCGGTTCGGATCGGATTGTATTTTAAACGGTTCGGATCGGATCTGATCTGGTCGGTTCGGCTTTGGATCGGTTGTCAAAAATGTCGGTTCGGTTGGACCGAACCGACCGTTTGCTCACCCCTAAAAGGTATTTTTAAAAACAATCTTGCTGTATGGTTAGCTTAGTACTAACTTACTATTAGCAAATGCTGATGTGGCAGAGAGAGGTAACCAAGTTTACAAGTTTAGCTGGTCAACAGCTTTTGAAAAATATTATTTAAACATTTTTCTTATGTTAATTGGCTCCCAAAATTTTTGGGTGATGACATCTTCCATTATGTGACATCTGACATCGAAATTGACATGGCAGCTAACATGTCATGTTTTAATCCCCCAAAAATTTATTGTTAATATTAATGCTAATTTTACTTTAATGTTAATATTAATTTTAATGTTAATATTAAAATTAAAATTAATACTAATTAATGTTAATGTTAATATTAATATTCATGTTAATTTGAAGTTAATACTAATTTTAGTATTAATTTTAATGTTAATATTAATGTTAATTTTAATTTTAATGTTAATATTAATGTTAATTTTAATGTTAATATTAATTTTAATATTAGTGTTAATATTAATGTTAATTCTAATATTAATGTTAACTAACTAAATTTGTAAATTTGGTCACTTTTTTCGCCACATTAAGATTTGGTAGTAGTGAACAAGTACTAAACTAGCCATACAACAATTTCATTTTAAAAAAGTAACTTACGAAGTTTGAAATATTAAAAGTTAAGATATCAAAAGTGATCGAGTGTCTTAATTGAAGTACCATTAAGATTATCAACTTTAGTTAGAGATAAGTGAACTGCTTATTTAGATTATCAACTTTTTAATAAACTCGGATCTTTTAATTGAAAAAAAAGGTTACATCATTTCTTATCTTCGTCTCTGGTCCCATAGAGACTGCTGTAAGCTTTACACTCAGTCGACAACCCCACTCTCCCATCAAGCTGTTGGGCGAGCCTAAAAGGAATGGCTACTTTTAGCCTGGCGTCAGTATCCGTCAATGGTCGCATTGCTATATATGTCATGATTAATGATAATTAAAACCATATATATATATATATATATATATATATATATATATATATATATATATATATATATATATAGTCATGATTAATGATAATTAAAATCATATATATATATAGAGAGGAGGGATATTGTACCAAGGTTTATTGCAACATTATTGTACCATTTAATTTCAACCGTACAATCCATATGACCATGTGGTTTTAAAACATAATGACATCATGGTGACATAAAACATGATGACATCATGGTGACATATGTCTCAAAAGTGGTTGTCATGTCACCATGATGTACCATGTTTTATAACCACATGATCAATAGACTGTACGGTTAACCACTAGGCTAGAGGTCATTTGCTATATATATATATATATATATATATATATATATATATATATATATATATATATATTATAACCTAGCAAAAAAGAAGGCTGCTTGCTGAACATAATTAGAGGGGGTCACGACGTCGGCATAGTTTTGCATGCGTTTCACCCCTTCCGGTTCAGCATGCATTTTCGACTAAAAAAACATACAGGAGAATATTTGTTGTCCTAAAAATAGGTATTCCAATTATGTTTCCTCTCATATATACGTACAATTTTTGGTATCCATTATTTTTTAGTTCTATAAATAAAATATATATTTATTATATGCATAGGAGGGATAGAATTGGGACATCTATTTTAAAAATAGTAGATATGCTCCCAAAACATACATATATGACAATAATTTAATATATTTTTTTTATCAATTCTGGATGAAGTATCAGCATTATACAGTCTAGAAATAAATATACTAACTCCCCCTATGTTTCGGGACTATTAGAGTGTAACGCCCCAGAACCAGAATACTGGAGAGCGGGAGCGTACATAGCCAGCTACGTATATTGAAGTACAACCCACCTCGCTATACGGTCACGGCTGTCTAGATACATGAGGGTTTAACTACAAGCCAATAGTCTCCTATGGTTATGAACAAGCCTATTATCTCAATCTCAAGCAAGCAATAATAGTTACAAGATGTCAGAGCACCCAATATATAATAGCAAGGCGTCCCATATATTACATATTGAATGATCATGAAGCTAGTCGTACAAAATGTCAAGACTAGCAAGAGTTAAGTCATACATGATCAACCCTAGGATCTGTCAATCATGTTACAGCCCATAAGCAGACAATAAGTAAAGGTGCAATCGAGATAACACGTGCTCGTCGGCTAAACGCCTCAAAAGAATAATTTTACAATAAAGTAGGAGGACAAAAAGAAACCCACTCGTTGCCAGGGTTACGCCTGGTGGTCACCATCTGGCTGGAGGTTAGGTAGATCCTCTGGGACTGTTCCGATATCTGGCCATACGAAACCAGCTGGGTCAGACCCCAGAAAGAACAAGTGCCACAAAGAAGGCTTCACTTAGGAACTAAAACCAGCACATTATAATAGAATAATTAAAGAGAGCTTATAAAAGAACTGATCATAATAATAATAGAGATAACAATAAATAAATTGAGTACGAGGAAACCATTCAAGCAGTCGGACTGCAACCCTTAAACCAAACAAGGACCGGGGTTGCAGCCCTTCATCTGAATAGAAACCCGTCTCAAGTACTAATGGTAA
Organism: Iris pallida; assembly: GCA_029216955.1. Lineage (NCBI taxonomy): Eukaryota > Viridiplantae > Streptophyta > Magnoliopsida > Asparagales > Iridaceae > Iris > Iris pallida. The sequence goes on along the minus strand of JANAVB010002199.1, from coordinate 22,888,433 downwards.
GGTAACAAGACAATAAACGAAGAGAGGACTCAGAACTGCTCCGGGAGCCAGGTTACAACCCTTAAACTAAACAAGGACCGGGGTTGTAACCCTTCGCCTGAACAGAACTGGACCCCTGATCTTTATTGTTAAGGCCAGTATAAATAATTAAGCATGTCGTTGCAGTAAGGTAAAACATGACGAGCGTGGCATGGGATTGCAATAAGACAATAACGAAGAGAGGACACAGAACTGCTCCGGGAGCCAGTTACAACCCTTAAACCAAACAAGGACCGGGGTTGTAACCCTTCGCCTGAACAGAACTGGACCCCCGATCGTTATTGTTAAGGCAGGCATCAATAATCATGTCGTGTCACAATCTTGTACAGGATCGGGACAAGACTAAGCTGGTGTAGCTGCCCTTCCCAAAAATTTGGAATATTTTTATTATTATTTATTTTATTAGAATGGTAATTTTTAGATTTTATAATTAATTATTTAATTAATTATTACGGTAGATGATTTTAGCCATGACGGAGTTTTGGAGTGCAAGGTGACTAGGAATCATGGCACGGATAGTGCAGTGGCGTGCCTTGACTCGTGTATTAGTCATGCCAAGGAAGGACGAGCCATAGCGATGTCCTAACTAGGAAAACCAATCCAAGTTACGACTTAACCCTTATCGAATGTTTATTTATTCATTATTTATATTATTGAATCTTAGGAAAATCAGTTATGCCATTCTAGCCGGACTGGACCCGAACTGAGCCCAAGCCCATGTAGGTCATGCGACACGTCCGATGACATTCGTGTCGATGTATCTTGGTATGATGGTGTCGTATTCTGTTTTAATGATATAATAAATATTTTCTAAGTATTTTTATTTAAATATTATAAATATTATTATTAGTGTGACCCAGTGACCATTGTATAAAGTAGGTCCTTGTATATTTTGAGATTTATTAGATTGTACAAAATGGTATATACATCGATCATGGATTTATTGAATTACATTATTTTTATTGATATTATTATTATTGATATTATTATTATTTTATTATCAATATAATTGAGGTTATTAATATATATCATTATTTTATTGTTGCTGGTTAAATTATTTTGGCAAATAAATGTTATGCATATATGCCTAATTATATAAATAGGCTCTACATAGGAATATATATGCTATTGGATTTTATTTAGAATTTTATAGAGTATATTATATTAGTGTATATATAAATATGACTATATATAAATAGATATGAATATATATAGTGTAAATTATATAGAGTGTATTTTATAGAGAATATGATATATAGTATATACATATATATGAATATATATATATATATATATATATATATATATATATATATATATATATATATATATATATATATATATATATATATAGTAGTTAATGGATATATATATAAAAAAGAAAAAAAAAGAAAAAGAAGACCAGTTGTTCCCATGTGAAACCCACACCAGCCGAGCAGTGCTCCCCCATAGCAAAAAAAAAAACCCCAGCACTTGTTTTTCCCCACCCGCTCGGCCTAGTAAACCTGAGAAGCCTTGGTATATATATATGACCGCATATATATGAAACCGAAAGCAGTCGACATCAAACCCTAAACTCTTCGCCCGACCCCAGGGCCAGGCGCGCCGCCCAGGCGGCCGTGGGGCACCGCAGCCACCGCCGGCGGCGGATGGCCGCGCGCGTGCAAGCCACGCGTGCGCGAGGACAGAGCGGAAGCGACAGCAGCATCAGCGGTCAAGAGGCCGACTTCGTGCAGAGTTTTCTCCCCGATCGGTCGACCGATTGTCGAGACGATTTCTCAGGTACGACCCCGATATAACCATCTCGGATCCCTACAAATTAGTTCTCATGGAACTTATTCATGTACGTCGAGAAACCGACACGAACTTACCCAAAAACTGTCAAAAACAGAACACAAGTTCAGTCCCGAAACCCTGATTTGGGAGACGGATTGCGAACCAAGAGATATAAATTTCAGAAAACCATCTGAAGGAAGTTTTAGATGACATATACGACATTAAAACCTTTTTTATAGATCATGGTTTCATTAAGTATTTGCAGAGTTATTCGAATCGAAAGTTCGAGAAAAACCTATTTTAAAACTGTTCAAAAATTAGAAAATCGCTCCACACGACGTGCGTCCCGCCAATCCGGGCGACGTGGTCGCGAACCGAAAGAATCAAAAGCTGCATATCGGTTTCGTGGTCGTGTGGGCTTTGACAGAATTCAAATTGGTTGCGTGTGCGCGACGAATTTGATGCGTATCCGTCGAAATTCACCGTATCGTGCACTTTGCAAATTTATCAATTACTTTGTGCACGCTCGTCAGATTGAGACGAAACTTGCGCCAACAAGACCGTATCGTTTTTCTGGTCCTGTATGCCAAGTTTGGTCCAATTCTGAGACAGTTGAATCGTACGTCGTTTTGTGGGCCCCACGGTCCCACTCAACGGGCGATTTTGTGCACGGTACGCCGAAATCCAACTTTGGACATACGGTTGGATTCGTATCGGAAAACTGGATCCGTAGACATGTAGTTTGACGACTTTAGAGACCATTAACTCTGACACGCTTTTCGGTGCAAAGCGGGTCCAACGGCGGACATCGTTTTTGTCCGAAATTACCGTTTTGCCCCTGTGTCCAGAATTGGACTTAAGGACAGGCAATCCTAGCTAATTTGACTATTCTGAGATCATTGGTATTGTCTATTTCAGCATCCGGGGACTGTTGTACGGGTTTTGACTATAGTGGCATATTGAGTAGTTCAGATTGTCGGTTTCACCAGCAAAGGACCACAGGCGAGTACAGTTTATTGTCTGCATTTCGATATTGATTTTCACTATATCTCATTGATTGGCCATTGATTATGTGATTATTTTCTATTATAAATTGTTGAGTCGGGAATGAGAAGTACCAAGGATGTGTGATCTGACCTTAGACAGTGTAGACAGTGTAGACAGTGATTTATTTATTACAAAGTAGACAGTGTAGACAGTGATTTATTTATTGCAAAGTAGACAGTGCAGACCGTGATTATTATTGCATTTAAACTGTGTAGATCATGATTATTATTTTGTAGACAATATTTCTTTATTTCAATATTTGTTGTAGACAGTGTAACTTTAGACAGTGTAGACAGTGTAACTTTAGACAGTGTAACTTTAGACAGTGTAGACAGTGTCGCATAATTGTTCCGAGACCGATCACATATCAAAGGTACTTCTAACAGTTGGGAAAAGTATTTTGTGTCTATTTATTTATTATCGATTTCTCGTCTTTACTGTTTATTTTTCAAAACTCATGATTGATGTCTAACCTTTGTTTTATAGTCATCTTCTTTATTTGAAATTACATTCAGTGAATTGTGCTCGTTCCATTCCTGACTGAAAACCAACATTTTCAGGTTAGCCGTGGATTCACTTAGCTTGGGGAGTGACGGAAATACTTGCAGACAAAGCCTAGAGACTAGTTAGTTAGTTGAGTTGTAGTCATTCATTTATTTGTACAAGTTTATATTTTTCTACAAATATAAAACTTGTGATCATTGTAAGTTAAATTAATTATGTGAATGAGCATTATTTGTGATTTGATCTTCATGGCCGTGACAGCGTTCTACCGCCGACACTGCGGCGTAGGCTGGCTTGGACACGTCTCGTATCTGTTTAAAAAAAACGGATGCGGGTCGTGACAAGTTTTTGTGGTGGCCCATGCAGGTCATTTTCGTAAATCATGCGAATTCGTGATGGTACTTAAGGTAGTTGTACTATTGCGAGCCTGCGGTAAGGAAATGCTCATTCACGAATTAAGATTAATTTATTTAAGTGAATGACTAGGACTAGGAGTCCCTTATACAAATTTACCGAAGGGTAGTCTAGGCCATGCAATTTAGGATGAGGGTCATTAATTTTGATACTGTGTCAGATCCCCATAGTTGTACTATTACCTCTTGATAGGACGATATGATCCAATGTGGATAGATTATTCACTTGGTGAGGCAGAGTTTCCTAGAGTAATGATCTAACCTTGATGAATTATTCAATTCAATCTCTTTGCCTCTTAGATATCATCCCCATATACTAGCCGAATTATCTATATAATTGCTAGTTGCCCTAAGAATCATTATTTTACAAAGTACTGATTTTGTTATCCATATACGGACCTCGAGTTAGTTTCGATTCAAGTTTGTCCCTCAGAGGCTTGAATACACATGGAAGAGTTAGAATGTTTGTATTTCTTTTGTCCTCGGTTATTTCCCCCTGTGCAATCTTTTATCTTAAGGGTTGTGACTGATAGGACAAATGCTTACGCTTTATTTTATAGGCAATTTGTTTGAATCTCTAGGAGCTCATGGGTTTTTACGGATTTAGTTAAAAGAATATTAGTTAACTCATAATGGCATGACAGCAGCGCACTGTCGCCATTTTATTTTTGATTTATGGAGATCATGGATTCACTGCAGCCAGCAGCGCACTAGCAAGACACGACCCCCAGAATTGAAATTAGTCTAAGAAAATATAGGTTGTAGAATATTGCTAAACCTATGGCTAGTGGTCCTCTTTGATCGTAGATTCTCTAGAGTCGAGATAAGGTAGAGTATCTGATAGCATAACACACTTGAATCACGGAACCAAGAGGTTACCATCGCCCGGGTATACGGACGAGACATAATTCTCGGTGAAATGACTTCAGACATGATTACCAGTTTAGGATACTATAGAGGATAGGACCGTGTCATGTATGTCCCATAAGATCCAAAGCCAATATTAGCGAAAGTTTTGTAAGCTGGGTAGCATGTCTCCCGACTGTCACGTCCCAGAACCAGAATACTGGAGAGCGGGGGAATGACTCAGCCAGCTACGTATTACGGGTAGATGAATACCGTATAATACGATCAATGCTGTCTACAAGACGAGGGGGTGCATACTACATGAAAGTCTCCCTATGGTCACTTTACTTCTATTGTCTCAATCATTCAAACAAGAAACAGAAATAGAGAACATGTGAGATAAAGCAGTAAAGCATCCCAAACGCTCAGTCAAAATGTTCTTGATATCTGGCTTTACAAAATACAGCCAGATGATGTAGTAAGTATACACAATTGTTAGCAGCTGCAGTCTGACTTAGTTACAATTATACAAAAGTAGGTACAAGACAATCTGACTAACATGTCGGTGCCAAACGGTAAGGTATAAAGTAGATAACAAAACGAGCGGGGAAGTAAGAAACCCACTTGAGTCCTCCTGCGATCATCCCTCTAGTGTTGACCATCTTGGAGGTAGAAGTAAGCTGGATCCTCGGGGACTGGCTCTAAGTCTGGCCATGCAAAACCAGAGAGGTTAGACCTCTAATAGCAAGTACCGCAAGGAAGCACGATATGAGGAATGAAGCCAGTAATAAGAGAATATGATAATAGATCTCTGCTATCTACTAGGACTCACACAACATCACGACACTTCGAACCAACCTTCCAACCAAACAAGGACAGAAGTTGGCCCGTCATGTCCTGACATTCTGATCATCTCAGTTAAGTAACAGAGTAGGTACAGTGCACAAACAAATCAATTTAAACGGCCAGGCAACTACTACGGCTTGCTATTGTGAGTCCCAAGTTATCTTGGTTTTATGCAATAAGGATTTCTCAGTTCTTACTATGCGTAAGCAAGGCTAGTTTACCCAGTCAATCAATTGCGCCATTCATGAATTAGACGAATCCCAGCGGGACGCCCGTCATTAATATACAATATTCAATAGATAATATAACCAGATACCACTCCCTGCCCGTGTGACAGATTTGCAGCATCTGTGGGGACCAACCGGCCTGTCGGGCACTTCTAATCCCAAGAGGGCTGCCATGTAAGAACTCGGGAATCCATTCTCTCCATGCAATCATTATTTTATTTAACTTAATAGTCTCTACGTTGAGTGAAGTACCATGCCGTGGATCATGGTCATTCAGAATGAGTACTTTCGTACGGGGTACGATATGCACAACTCTACAATGATACCAGTGCGGTCAGGTTGTAGGTCTTACATAGCGTAATACAACAATCAAAACTAACCACGGAGTAATTATGCCTTGACCATAAAGTACACATGCTTCTTTGGTAAGATAAATAAATAATAAATGAATTGAAGCCTGCATGTGCCTGTATGCCAATATTCGGGATTAGCCAGTCGATTTTAATAGTTCATAATTAATATAAATGTGTTTCATTTATTCAATTCAAAAAGACGACTAGCCAGCCTCTTAGTTCCAACTAGGAACGCATGATCAATTATTAGTCAAGGTCACAATCCTTATTAATGGTGACAAGGCATGAAAGTCAACTAATATTCAGTGGGGTCGAGTCTACAACTCTCAGGGTTTAATTACAGTCAATCGGGGTATCTATAACTCAATTCACGACACATGGTGCATCCCACGTAACAATCTATATTTAACAAAAATATTAGCATATCATGATTATATCAAGTTTATGCCAAAAGGCGTAAGGATATAAAATGGACGTTAAACATCTAATAAGATATCAATATACAGGGCTATAGAAGATCCAGGGTAAGCAGGCTACGCTCATGTCAGCCTACGCTCAAGTCAGCCTACGCTCAAGTCAGCGTACGCTCAGGTCAGGCTACGCTCAAGTCAGCCTACGCTCAAGTCAGCGTACGCTCAGGTCAAGCTACGCTCAAGTCAGCCTACGCTCAAGTCAACATACGCTCAGTCAGCATACGCTCAGGTCAAGCTACGCTCAGTCAGCGTACGCAAGTCATACGCTTCCAAAAGGCAGCGTATGAACTCCATACGACTCCTTACCATCCAAGCCAGCGTACGCAAGTCATACGCTTACAAAAGACAGCGTATGAACTCCATACGACTCCTTACCATCCAAGCCAGCGTATGAAGTCATACGCTTACAAAAGGCAGCGTATGAACTCCATATGACTCCTTACCATCCAAGCCAGCGTACGCAAGTCATATGCTTCCAAAAGGCAGCGTATGAACTCCATACGACTCCTTACCATTCAAGCCAGCGTACGCAAGTTATACGCTTCCAAAAGGCAACGTATGAACTCCATACGACTCCTTACTATCCAAGCCAGCGTATGCAAGTCATACGCTTCCAAAAGGCAGCGTATGAACTCCATACGACTCCTTACTATCCAAGCCAGCGTATGCAAGTCATACGCTTCCAAAAGGCAGCGTATGAACTCCATACGACTCCTTATCAAGGTAGCGTATGCAAGACATACGCCGCCAACGGGCAGCGTATGAGGCAGACTGTGCTGCGCTAAAGAGCGTGCGCAGCTCAGTGGCTCAAGCTAAAAAGCTCACGCCCACTGCTCACTGTCTTCTCCAAAATCAGCAAGAACTCCATGGTTTGAACCCAAAGCTTCAAAATCCATAACTTGGTCAAAATAAGTCCAAATCCAACTTTGCAAAGGTCAAAATTGGGTAGAATAAAATTCTCTACAACATGGAACCATCAAAACTTGAAAACAAAGAAGTTTGATAGATCAAAACCACCAAAATCCGAAAATAACTAATTTCTAGATCTACTAAAAATAAAACTTCAAAACGAAAAATGTCAAGTTCTAAACTCTCTTAGAATCACACGGGAAAGAGAATAGAACCATAAAAATGGGTCCTCATGAAGAAGCAAGATGTACTTGCCTATGGGTTTGGTAGGTGGAGAGAGTAATGAGAAAGAAGAAGAAGAGTAATGGTGAAGGAAAAATAATGAAAAGAGAGATAGGAGGGGTTGGCTTTAAATGAAAAGGTGGTGGTAGGTGGGGGTGTTAGGTTTGGTTCATGATGAACCAACTAACTAAACCAAACCAAGCCGAACCCAAGTCTAACTAAAGCAGAGAAATAAAAGCAGAAAGTAAAATACAAAAAATTAATTAACATAAATTTAAAGGAATTTAAATACAGGATAATACATGATAAATATTAAATAAATATATTTAAGCATTACATGTATTAAAAATACGCATACTGGGAACGGGGAGTGACACCGACCTAGCATTCCGTTGTCCTTGTGACCTATTGACAAGAAAATTGACCGACACTAATAAGTTACCAAGAATATAGAATCCAGAGTTCCATAACCCATTAGTTGACCAATACCTTATGGACAGAAAAATTATAGGAAGATTGTATAAGCCAGAACACCAGGTGAATTTTTGATTCTCAAATTCGAACTACTTGCGCCTTCGTTCAAAAATCTTGTATACTTGTATCTTGACCAACACTGCTATTACAGCCTAGTTTTTACAATCTTACCCTGTTCTCAAGCTTGATTCGAGGCATATGTTTAGTGGGGACGCCTGCTAACTTATTGTCTAATCTGAATTAGTGTATTATGGTCTGATCAACCATGATGCATTTGGTTCGCACTTTATTTGATTTCCCTACGTGGACTGAAATATAGATGTCTCATCCACGACTGCATTGACAATTCCTCTTGAATTATATGTTCGCCCTTGAATCACGGAATTGTATTCAGTAACATCTCCCTTGAATTCTTTATGGTTTTTATCTTTCACCGATTTGGAAAGACGAAAGCTCGTGATGGTAGAGAGATACAGAGTATTCCCATGGCTATGATAATGGTAGGCACAAGTATAGCTACCATCGGCCAGTCATGTGATTGAGTTACTCGTTCTCCCCTCGACCCTCAAAATACTATTGGGACCTTCTAGCCATCTGAATTTGAGAATGAGTAGAGTTTTACCCTTAGTCAAAATGCCAACCGAGGAGACTATATATTCTCAAGAAATCAAACGTCGTGAGTCACTAATCATTTACCGTGACTGTGGTAGACACTCATTCCGAGATTGGTTTCCAACAAGTAATGTCCTAGCTATGAAAATTTTATTATTAAGACCTAACTAGTGTAGGAACACCACCGTTACTACTTTAGCAAATACCATAGCTTAAATGTCCTTCATATTACGATCTACCAGTGGTCAACAGCAATACATGATTACTACAGCCCTTATGACAATAATCTGGCAGGCTTGAACCGTGTAGAGATTCATGACTCAGTTGTTAGAAATCTTTTCAAATGATGTGCCTTAGAGTTAGTTACCCCGTCGATAACTCTTGGATACTGGAGACGAGTAGGTCATTCTATTTTGTCGACCAGGTGTCATTGTACACACTCGTTTTCCATTTATTGAGGAACGATCCTTGACTTGACTTATATCTACCGTATTTCGTTGCGCCGTACCTTATTATTTATTACCAAGAGTCAAGGTATGATACCGGACTTTGAAAATTCTTCTGACCTCATTATTCCTAAGACCATGACTTAGCTTCTAAGGTGGGTAGACTGTAAGCTTCATAAAGTTTGGAATAAACAAGGATTTTCTAGTGATTAAATAATTTCCATTAGGATGACAATTAGTGTCCCATGGACTCCCACCTTCCATTTAGATCATTTTGTGTCCCCGGCCGTGTCATTAATATTCGGAGCACGAGATCAGTTATTATCTTCCAACAAATTTCATATGTAAGATCTAGACGAGACCACCTTCATCTAGGTATATCATGTCCCACTCAAACCCGTCCCATTGTACTCTATTTTTATGGTACGACTTTCAGGTAGAAAGGACTAACTATAACCCTTACCATGGTACCTGTAAACTTCTCGACTACAATTAGGGACTCAACTTCGACTTAAAGCTTTCAATCCAATATATGTTTGTGATCGACATAAAGCCATTACGCACACGTCACCAGTGTGCCACTCAATCGTGCCTTCTTGTGCTACTTAAACACAAAAGTCATGACAGACGCATTTTTTGGGCTTTATGGACCTAGCTAACCAACCAGACTGGCAACTAGCTCGACCACTTGGGTGAAATCTATTCTAGGTTACCGTAACCTAGTAGAAATAGTCTTATCATAGGGATCTTGTCCAGTCCATACAGATTGAAGTCCAAGGTTCATCCAACTGACGATTGATGCCCAATTAAGGAACCCATTAAGACCCAGTAAAATCCATCCATGCATACCACCATTTTTGGAATATAAAACTGAACTATTTAAGATAAGTCCCTATACCCTTTATGTTGTCTCCCCTTCTTAGAATGTGAAGTCGTTCGTAACCCTTATTCCCTCTACTTGGAAGTCGTGATACGATCTGGTATTGCATTTATATCCCTTACTCGTGTGTTTAAAATAGCCACGGAAAAGATCACGATCTTGACTTCTCAAATTTCGTCCTATTATGGAACCTTGTTCAGATTAAATCTAGAGAACGGAACTTCTGTATTGCACGGATTGCAAGACCCTCTAGGAAACGAAGGGCCTTAATTTAGCAAGTGACTGGACTAGAGTAGCCAATTTAGCAATAGGTCAATGGTTCATGAATTTTCTATTCTAGTTGTATCATTGGATACCGCTACCGCTCTTGAAACTTTGTAATTGCTTCCGATTATCCTTCCTTATCTTCCTGTCCTTCCTGTTGTAGAGCGACGAATAGTCATGCTTATTAGAAATTACCAATAATTCTTAACTACTTGTATAAATTTGTTGCTTGTTAGATTTTGGGTTATAGAGGCCAAAAGCAGTAGATATCTATTTGTAAAAATTTTTGCAAGTAGTTGGATGATTATAAGACTGTAGGGACATAGCACTGAGGGAGTAGTATGACCAAATGTGGGTAGAAGTCATCGATATTTTGTAGTTGCCGAATGACCCATGAGAATGATATAAACTGTTTTGAGGAATAAAAATTTGAGGAGATTAAGGTAATGGTAGATTTCTTTTGAATTTAAGGAATAGTTACGAATTAGAATTTCGAGGACGAAATTATTTTTTAAGGTGGGTAGATTTGTAGCTGCCCTTCCCAGAAATTTGGAATATTTTTTTTATTATTTATTTTATTAGAATAGTGATTTTTAGATTTTATAATTAATTATTTAATTAATTATTACGGTAGATGATTTTAGCCATGACGGAGTTTTGGAGTGCAAGGTGACTAGGAATCATGGCACAGATAGTGCAGTGGCGTGCCTTGACTCGTGTATTAGTCATGCCAAGGAAGGACAAGCCATAGCGATATCCTAACTAGGAAAACCAAGCCAAGTTACGACTTAACCCTTATCGAATGTTTATTTATTCATTATTTATATTATTGAATCTTAGGAAAATCAGTTATGCCATTCTAGCCGTACTGGACCCGAACTGAGCCCAAGCCCATGTAGGTCATGCGACACGTCCGATGACATTCGTGTCGATGTATCTTGGTATGATGGTGTCGTATTTTGTTTTAATGATATAATAAATTGTGAAACCCATATTTTTAGATTTATTAATTATTGGTTTGTAGTGTAATTTTATTTGTAAGGTTATTATTATTATTATTATTATTATTATTATTATTATTTCTATTATTATTATTATTATTATTAATGGTGGGTTTTAAAAATTAATTTTCAAAATTAATTTTGGCTTTTTGATTTCTGACCTGACCCGAGCTCGGACCAGTTCCCGAAACCCGGACCCGACCTGTTTCCCCTCCTTTCTTTTGAAATTCTGATTTCTATTATTGTTAAAAAAAAATATTTTTGAGCTGGTCCAAGTTGGACCAGCATTCCCCCACGTACTCCCTTTCCCTCATTTTTTTCTCCCTACTTTCCCTCACACACAACCACAACTCCTCAACTCCTGCTCACACCACTTATTACTCTTCCTTTCTTTTAACACACACCACCACTACCACTACTCACACTCTCCCCTCTCTCACGAAAAGCAAGTTCCAGCACACTCAAAACAACTCCCCTCACTTCTATCCCTCCCATTACTCACCCTTTCTCTATTTTTCCTCCAGAGGGTTTCATTCACCCTCTTCCTCTCGGTCGACCACCCGAGCGCCGAGCTTCCCGCGCCTCCCCGTGCCAACCCGCGCGGCTCCCTTCGGCCGACTCCCGGACCCGCGCACCGCCTGACGATCTCCCGCCGGCCCGCGGCGCCTCCAGCGCCGGACCCGCGCACCCCGTGGCGCCCATCGCCGCGCCCGCCGGACCCCGATTCGGCCGCCCGCGACCACCCGGCCGCCCCAGCAGCACTGCCCCGCACGTTGTTCTCCCCGGCGTACCCCGGGACGTGTCCGTTGTTCTGGACAGCTCCTGACCAGCGCTCCTCGCTGGATTTCGAGTCCGTTCTGTGGATTTGTGCGTCCCGAGTCCGAGGCAACCCTTCGGATTCCATCGTTTTGGGTAATCTCTGATAATCACAGTAGTTCGTCCCCTGTCTTGGTCGATGATGAGTTTTGGTCGACGAATTTTCTTCGAAAAATTCGGTTTTCTGCTAAGTTTGTGGTTTCGGAGATTTTCGGATCAAGTGTTCTGTGAATATTGGTTCTGTGGATGGTTTCGGGTTTTCCGAGAACTCTTCGGAAAGAGTTCTGATATTATATCGGAATTTTCGAATTTATTTGGGTTTCCGAAATTTTCGGAAACGTATTGCCGATTCGGGTTTAATATTATTTTTGGTTGGAAATTTGAGTTTCCCCTGGTTTAGGATTATTTGCAGGAAATCATGGCGCACTTTTTCAGTTTTTGGGTTGACCAAAAATAGAGGAAATGCTGCCGGATTTTCCATAAAATTTAGTTATATTTTAAAATGATTTTAAAATGGTTTTCGAAAAAATATTAAATATTTAGATTTATTGGGCGACGACCGTATTGGTCAATGGGCCCTGGCTAAGTGCAAACGAAACCGGTTTTACCGGACGTTGAGGCATTAGCTATATATGATGATTGGACCAAAAATCTGAGACTCACTATTATAATTATTTTAATTTAAGTTATTAGTTTATTTATAATTAATTTGTAGGAAGATTACAGGACTAACAAGTTTTTCTTATTTTAATTCATTGGCTTGTAAGGGCATAAGCCCATTTACTTTCCTGCAAATTTGTAATAATTAGTAAGTGTAGATTTTGGATTTTCTGGTTATGGTGCAGACGCATAATTTAGGATTATTAATAATAATTATAGCAATTTTAGAAGTTTACGTTTTTCTCATTTAAAAGAAAAATGTATTTTTATATATAAATATAAATACCAAGTTTTTCGAATAAATTAATAAATGCAAGTTTTCCCAGAATTAAATATAAATTGATATTTCATAATTTCAACGCACTAATAATCATGTTTTGCTTGTGTTAGCTAATTAAAAGATTAAAATTGACTAGGGAACAGCTTAGAGATTGCAACTAGCTTAGTTAGCATTGACGATTCTTGGTTTCTGAGACAGCTTATCGAATGTAGGATTTCGAGGAAGAGTCCGAACTTCCATCCCGACGTATCAACCTTTCTAGTCCAGTCAAACCTGAGGCAAGTACATTTTGTGTTAGTTTACAATTATTTAGTAATCGTTTTAATGCAAGTTTAAACCACGATGCAACACGGAACTCTCTCTGAGAGCACTGACTGTAACTACTGTAACTATTGGGGACTGGGGGAGTAGTGTAATGAGTATGACCACATCCAAACTACTGTAACTACTGTAACTATATTAGCTTACCCCTCATACACACGGGGATAAGCCGTACCTTCCTGTAACAAACCCAAGCCGGTCATATTTCATTGCCTATTCACACCACAGAACTGTAACTGTTTTAAAACTGTAACTGCTTAATTGTTGATTTCAAAACTGTTTAAAAGTGCATGATTCTATTATTATTTCAATTGTCAAATTAGCATGAATTGTACTTTGCTCCCTCCTGACTGGAGACCCAACATTTTTAGGTATCACTGATGAGGCTTTGTTCCGCGATATTTCCGAGGTCCCAACTAGAGGACGAGGATTTCGAGACTGATGAGCTGTTTTTCTTTTCTTCTTGATGTATGTAGAAAAAGATTTAAGTTGTATCTTTTATTTCATTGAAAAAGTTTAATAAAGTTTAAATTTCCCGATGTTGAGTTGTGACAAATATAGTGTTGTTGTATGGTTATCTGCTACTGAACAGCTTACTGCCGCCGTCTCAACAACGGTACAGGCTGGGCATGATCCGGTTCGACCCATTTAGTTGGGATCGGGTCGTGACATAAATATTTTCTAAGTATTTATATTTAAATATTATAAATATTATTATTAGTGTGACCCAGTGACCATTGTATAAAGTAGGTCCTTGTATATTTTGAGATTTATTAGATTGTACAAAATGGTATATACATCATCATGGATTTATTGAATTATGTTATTTTTATTAATATTATTATTATTGATATTATTATTATTTTATTATCAATATAATTGAGGTTATTAATATATATCATTATTTATTGTTGCTGGTTAAATTATTTTAGCAAATAAATGTTATGCATATATGCCTAATTATATAAATAGGCTCTACATAGGAATATATATGCTATTGGATTTTATTTAGAATTTTATAGAGTATATTATATTAGTGTATATATATATGACTATATATAAATAGATATGAATATATATAGTGTAAATTATATAGAGTGTATTTTATAGAGAATATGATATATATATATATATATATATATATATATATATATATATATATATATATATATATATATATATATATATATATATATATATCATATTCTCTATAAAATAAATGAAATATATATATATATATATATATATATATATATATATATATATATATATATATATATATATATATATATATATATATATATATATAATATATATATATATATATATATATATATATATATATATATTTATGTATTTTTTTTTTTTATATATATATATGTATATATATATATATATATATATATATATATATATATATATATATATATATATATATATATATATATATATATATATATATATATATATATATATATATTTCATTTATTTTATAGAGAATATGATATATATATATATATATATATATATATATATATATATATATATATATATATATATATATATATATATATATATATATATATATATATATATATATTTTATATATATATATATATATATATATATATATATATATATATATATATATATATATATATTTATTTCATTTATTTTATTTTATAGAGAATATGATATATATATATATATATATATATATATATATATATATATATATATATATATATATATATATATCATATTCTCTATAAAATAAATGAAATATATATATATATATATATATATATATATATATATATATATATATATATATATATATATATATATATATATATATTATATAGTAGTTAATGGATATATATATAAAAAAGAAAAAAAAAAAAAGACCAGCTTTCCCATGTGAAACCCACACCAGCCGAGCAGTGCTCCCCCATAGCAAAAGAAAAAAAGAAAAGAAAACCCCAGCACTTGTTTTTCCCCACCCGCTCGGCCTAGTAAACCCGAGAAGCCTTGGTATATATATACGACCGCATATATATGAAACCGAAAGCAGTCGACATCAAACCCTAAACTCCTCGCCCGACCCCAGGGCCAGGTGCGCCGCCCAGGCGGCCGTGGGGCGCCGCAGCCACCGCCGGCGGCGGACGGCCGCGCGCGTGCAAGCCGCGCGTGCGCGAGGACAGAGCGGAAGCGACAGCAGCATCAGCGGTCAAGAGGCCGACTTCGTACGGAGTTTTCTCCCCGATCGGTCGACCGATTGTCGAGACGATTTCTCAGGTACGACCCCGATATAACCATCTCGGATCCCTGTGAATTAGTTCTCATGGAACTTATTCATGTTCGTCGAGAAACCGACACGAACTTACCCAAAAACTGTCAAAAACAGAACACAAGTTCAGTCCTGAAACCCTGATTTGGGAGACGGATTGCGAATCGAGAGATAGAAATTTCAGAAAACCATTTGAAGGAAGTTTTAGACGACATATACGACATTAAAACCTTTTTTATAGATCCAGGTTTCATTAAGTATTTGCAGAGTTATTCGAATCCAAAGTTCGAGAAAAACCTATTTTAAAACTGTTCAAAAACTAGAAAATCGCTCCACACGACGTGCGTCCCGCCAATTCGGGCGACGTGGTCGCAAACCGAAAGTATCAAAAGCTGCGTATCAGTTTCGTGGTCGTGTGGACTTTGACGGAATTCAAATTGGTTGCGTGTGCGCGACGAATTTGATGCGTATCCGTCGAAATTCACCGTATCGTGCACTTTGCAAATTTCTCAATTACTTTGGGCACGCTCGTCAGATTGAGACGAAACTTACGCCAACAAGACCGTATCGTTTTTTTGGTCCTGTATGCCAAGTTTGGTCCAATTCTGAGACAGTTGAATCGTACGTCGTTTTGTGGGCCCCACGGTCCCACTCAACGGGCGATTTGTGCACGGTCCGCCGAAATCCAACTTTGGACATACGGTTGGGTTCGTATCAGAAAACTGGATCCGTAGACATGTAGTTTGATGACTTTAGAGACCATTGACTCTGGCACGCTTTACGGTGGAAAGCGTGTCCAACAGTGGACATCGTTTTTGCCCGAAATTACCGTTTTGCCCATGTGTCCAGAATTGGACTTAAGGACAGGCAATCCTAGCTAATTTGACTATTCTGAGATCATTGGTATTGTTTATTTCAGCATCCGGGGACTGTTGTACGGGTTTTGACTATAGTGGCACATTGAGTAGTTCAGATTGTCGGTTTCACCAGCAAAGGACCACAGGCGAGTACAGTTTATTGTCTGTATTTCGATATTGATTTTCACTATATCTCATTGATTGGCCATTAATTATGTGATTATTTTCTATTATAAATTGTTGAGTCGGGAATGAGAAGTACCAAGGATGTGTGATCTGACCTTAGACAGTGTAGACAGTGTAGACAGTGATTTATTTATTACAAAGTAGACAGTGTAGACAGTGATTTATTTATTACAAAGTAGACAGTGTAGACAGTGATTTATTTACTGTAAAGTAGACAGTGCAGACCGTGATTATTATTGTATTTAAACTGTGTAGATCATTATTATTATTTTGTAGACAATGTTTCTTTATTTCAATATTTGCTGTAGACAGTGTAACTTTAGACAGTGTAGACAGTGTAACTTTAGACAGTGTCGCATAATTGTCCCGAGACCGATCACATATCAAAGGTACTTCTAACAGTTGGGGAAAGTATTTTGTGTCTATTTATTTATTATCGATTTCTCGTCTTCACTGTTTATTTTTCAAAACTCATGATTGATGTCTAACCTTTGTTTTATAGTCATCTTCTTTATTTGAAATTGGATTCAGTGAATTGTGCTCGTTCCATTTCTGACTGGAAACCAACATTTTCAGGTTAGCCGTGGATTCACTTAGCTTGGGGAGTGACGGGAATACTTGCAGACAAAGCCTAGAGACTAGTTAGTTAGTTGAGTTGTAGTCATTCATTTATTTGTACAAGTTTATATTTTTCTACAAATGTAAAACTTGTGATCATTGCAAGTTAAATTAATTATATGAATGGACATTATTTGTGGTTTGATCTTCATAGCCGTGACAGTGTTCTACCGCCGACACTGCGGCGTAGGCTGGCTTGGACACGTCTCGTATCTGTTTAAAAAAAAATGGGTGCGGGTCGTGACAGCTGGGATAAACTCCATCCAATCAATCACGGCCAATCAAGAGTACGGCTTGATACTTTTAACTAACTAGGGTTATCACAGGCCTAGTTACTAGCAAGATGCAATAAGATTATCCCAATAGCCACAAGTCCTGTAGACCATCCGGTTATCCAGGTCGAATGTCCGTTTATGGAGAATGCAACACGTGACTGTGTGCATGGAAATGTGCCCTGCTCATCGGTAGGATACAAGTCCACTTAATGCGCCCAGATAACGGGATTGCCTGTAGCTGGGAATCTCTTCATGTCTTCTGAATTATTCTAGTTTATTAGCCTTAGTCAATTACTGTAGGTATCCCTGACCGTGGTACTCAGGGATTCCTGTCCTAGACATGATGCAAACATTACCGATTCATTTGTACAAACACATTCACCCACGTTGTCCAGGCCACTCAATTCTGTCATGACATGCTAGCCGTCGCAACAGCATTCGGGATATGTATCGTGTCAAATTTACTGTCAAAAGTGCGCCACGATGGGATACCATTATGTCATGGAACATATTTAAATTTAACATTTAACCTGGTATAATCATATATGCAATAACTAAATATAAACATGGTGCAAGAGTTGTGGAGAAATTATGCGGCTCAGAGGAGACGGGGCATAACTTTCACATACGAATTCAAACTGAGGTGCTCCAGAAATATTCGAAAAGGCAAGACAGAGATCTAAAACTTTCATATTTTAAGTTTTTCGAAATTCTAGCTAGAAAATAGCTAAACTTGACAAAAACAGTCATTATGTGCACTTTTTATGCCAAAAATTCAATTTTACGTAAAATATGTAAAAGGGGAGGGTTCCAGCGTAAAATTTTACATTCTGGGTACCATTCAGCGTAAAATACGCAATTTCAGGGTTCCCTGCGTAAAATATTACATTCTGGATGATATCCATCGTAAAATACGCAATTTTAGAGTTTCCTGCGTAAAATATTACATTCTGGATACAATCCAGCGCAAAATACGTAATTTTAGGGTTCCTAGCGTAAAATTTCATATTCTGGATACAATCCAGCGTAAAATACGCAATTTCAGGGTTCCCAGCGTAAAATTTCACATTCTGGATACAATCCAGCGTAAAATACGCAATTTCAGGGTTCCCAGCGTAAAATTTTATTTTACGCAAGCCTTCCTACGTAAAATTCGATTTTACGCTAGCTTCCCTGTGTAAAATTTTATTTTACGCCAGCCCACATTCTTCCGCCGACATGAAAATTTAGAAAAACTTGTTTTGGCCATAAAAACTTCATTTTAACTAGAAATGAGGTGAATCAAAAATCAAATTCACACTAAATTTCGTGCTCTTGCTCATGGAACTATTAGTTTTCGAAAATAACAAGTTTTAGTAGATCAAAACCAAGAAAACTCCATGAACTAAAAGTTATAAAGTAGATCTAGAAGAATCTATCCATCAAAATTAAAAACTCCAAGTTCTAAATAGGCTTATAATCATGTAAAGAAGAGAATGGAACAATAAAATTTAAGATCCCTCAAGAAGCAAGTTGTACTTGCCTACGGTGGGGTTCGGTGAGGAAGAAGAAGAAGAAGAGCAGTAATGAAAAGATTGAATGAAGAGAGAGAGAGGTGGTTGGGGTTAATAAATGGAGATGGTGGTGGTAGGTAAGAGTTCTCCCCCTTGGTTCATTTTTGAACCAAGCAAACCAAGCCAAGCCGAACCAACCCAAAAATAAACCAATCAATTGAAAATGTCGAAATAAACCAAGCAAGGTGTCATGCAATACGAGTCAAAGTACGTATACGTATACCAAAATACGTAATACGAACAATAGGCATTACATAGAGCATCATTAGTAAGGCCCATCCCATTTTCTATATTCTAGATTTAGAATGTAGAAGCTCATTTTGTAGAATAATAAGCCTCATCCCTAGTCCCAATTTCTACAATTTCGGTTCCAACCCATCCATGGGTGCTAAGGGTTGGGCCTCCCAATTTCTAGATTCTGGATTGTAGAAACTCTTTTTGTAGAATAGTAAGTTCCAATTTGGAGTCCAACTTTCTAGATTCTAAACTTTATATTATTTTTTTCCTACATTAATTTTTGACCATACAATTTTTGGGACCGGAGCTCACTTATCATTTTCTACTATTCTCATACAAACCCAACCAATTCTACATTTACCTTTTTTTTTGAAATTTTGGGCTCCAAATTGCATTGGAGAGTCCCAACTACTAATGATGCTCTTAGAGAGACTACTCATATTCTGAAAATTATTACACTGATGATCATCTTCTTTATAAATTTTATAAAATATAAGAGTGGTCTATGTTATAAATTTGTGTAGGAAATAGAAATTCGTAGAAAAGGTTTATGTAATAAGTGTAAAAAAATATATGGATGCTTAACTTAATTTGTCCGCAATCTAACATAATTTGGCCTGACACAATTTTGTTGGAATTTGTAAGAAATCTTCGTTTTTAAAACTGCAAAATAATAAATATAATTAAATGTTACCGGCCTTCAGGGAAGTCGCGCACGAAGCACTGCCCTAAGAGATAGTCCGGGTCTATGTGCAGACTGGATCCGAACGCTCCTAGTGGTAAAATCCCCGGTCTACCGGTATCTCTTTGCCGCACACGACTTGGAGAGGATGACCCCGACTTAGCTCTGCCCAGAGCAACGATGAAAAACAGCAACAACAGGAACGAAACGAGAATTTTAGAGAGGTTCGAGTAGAATATTTTTTTTGTGTGTTGAAGAGAAAGGATCATAGCCTTATATAGACTGAATGAGGCACTTTGTAACGTTCAAAATTAATGAACAATAATAATTTAACGTTACAAGCAATGAGAAATACAAAAAACGTGGTACAATGAATCTGGACACAATTTTTGAATATTAAACGTTAAGAAATTAAATGACTGTAACGGTCAGAAAAAATTAATAGGAGCAAAAGGATTTTTGGGTCTCGGCCCGAACCCGAAGAAGGAATCGGATCGGCATTCGGCGCCCGCAGATGTGGGCACGTACCCGCACCCGTTACGCGCGCTGAACCGAACCGAACCGAGCCGAGCCGGGCCGGGCGGCGGCGGCGGCGCGCGCGTGTGGCCCATGGAGCTCCCACACACAACTTTTAATGAAGCAATAGTGGGAGTAGTAATATACACACACTCTTTTTGACTTGTCCAGCCGATGTGGGACAAAAGAATAGGCTTGAGGTTGAGCTTTTGCTCTTAGTCACTGAGCAATAGCTAACAATCCCCCCCCCAAAAGCTCAAGTTCAAAGGTAATAGAGAACAGAAAGATAAAAGAAGAGTAAGATAATTTCTGGGCAGTTGTATACTATGCATAAATGAGATGGACTACAGCCTTGAATCTCACGTAGTGACTATTGTCTTTGTCTGAAGAAGAGCTTGATGGACTACGCCTTGAATCAGTCTTCTTGAACCAGATTCAGACTATAGCACACATAGTACGCTAGAGGTACTTGGGTCTATCGGGTGGCGCGTTTGGTTGGCCATGCGCACTTTTACACATTCATGAGAGTTGTCTAGGATCGCCCTGTCCTATAGTCGCGGCCCTCACGACCTCTCATATAGGTAAGTCCTTTAAGGGTTGGTGATAGGAATCAACCCTGCATATTATGCTTGAACTTATTAAGAGTTTAAACTCAACCTATCCATATCACAAAAGGAACACTGTCACCATAGGGATGGGGTATGAATGTACACATGTACAGCCTCCTGGGCTTTTATTTAAAAGAGAATTTAATCTCAGGTCAGTGTTCCATAATAGTCACCTAGTCCAGCTTGTTTCTACCCATTGAACCGGCTTCTTGGGATCTCCAGTCAGACTCGGTTGGGTTGCCACTGCTGGTGACTATACTATGGGCTTAACCCCATCCCCCTCGATGATTCTAGGATCAATGTCCTAGACAGACCCTTCGTCAAGTGGTCTGCAAGGTTCTTTTCTGACTTTATATAGTCAAGAACCACATATTTGCCCAATAGGCTCTTTATTGACTTGAAGCGCAGCTGCAGGTGCCTGTTCATCTTAGCATTCACAGAATCATGCTTTAGTAGTTCTATAACAGATTTATTATCACAGTTTATAGAAGTTGCAGGAATAGGATGAACAGAAACAGGTATATGCATAATAAGATTTCTCAGCCATTCGGCTTCAGTACATGTAGTATCCAAAGCTATCATTTCAGAGTCCATTGTACTTCTGGCTATGATAGTTTGTTTACATGATCCCCAGGAGATTGCAGCTCCTGCTAGGGTAAAAACATATCCAGTAGTGGATTTCACATCATGTGAATCAGTTACCCAATTTGCATCGGAGTAACCTTCTATGATATCAGGGTGTCTAGTATAATGAAGTTTATAATCTAGAGTACCCTTAAGATATCTAAATACTCTGTCTAATGCAGTCCAGTGTGTTTGATTTGGGTTACTAGTATATCTACTTAGTCTCCCAATAGCAAATGCAATGTCAGGTCTGGTCCTATTTGTTATATACATAAGGGACCCAATCATTTGTGAATATCTATGTTGTTCTATAGGTGATCCTTCGTTCTTCTTGAGAACAACATTACTGTCATAAGGGGTTAGGGCAGGTTTCTTGTCAAAGTACTCAAACTTCCTTAGCATTTTCTCAATTGAATGTGCTAAGGATAGAGTATAGCCCTCTTTCCTTTTTGACACTTGCATTCCTAGGATCAGATTTGCCTCACCTAAGTCTTTCATATCAAACTGGTTGGACAAATAATTCTTAGTATTATTTATCAGTTCCAGTGAAGGTCCTAGAATAAGGATATCATCAACATACAAGCATAAAATAACACAACTTCCATTTGTATTTTTTGAATACAAACACTTGTCATATTCATTTGGCACAAAACCAAATTCTATAATGACTTTATCAAATTTGTTGTGCCATTGCTTGGGAGCTTGCTTTAGGCCATAAAGAGATTTAACTAATCTGCAAACCTTCTTTTCTTGACCTTTAGCAATAAAACCTTCGGGTTGCTCCATATAGATTTCTTCTTCTAAATCTCCATTTAGAAATGCTGTCTTTACATCCATTTGATGGATCAGCAAGTCATGAATGGAAGCTAAAGCTAGGAGGGTTCTAATAGAAGAAATCCTAGCAACAGGAGAATAGGTATCAAAGTAATCTAATCCTTTTTTCTGGGTAAAACCTTTGGCTACTAATCTAGCCTTATATTTTTCTATGGTACCATCGGCTCTAAGTTTTTTTCTTAAAGATCCACTTACAACCTATTGGTTTGCTGCCTAAAGGAAGGTCTGCTAAAAACCAAGTATTGTTCTCCATGATGGAGTTATACTCATTGTTAATAGCTTCTTTCCAGAAAGGGGCATCAGGAGAGGATATGGCTTCTTCATAAGTTGAGGGATCACCTTCTATCAAAAATGTGAAGAATCCTTCTCCTAAATTCTTTTCAATCCTTTCTCTTTTACTCCTTCTAGGTTCTATGACTTGTTCAGATTGAGAATTAGTCATTTGGTCATGAGAACTAGTAGACGGAGTAAGAGAAGGGTTAGAGGAAGATGAAGGGGTTCTATCCTTGAAGGGAAAAATATTCTCAAAGTAAACTGCATCTCTAGCTTCAATGATTGTGTTATTAGAGATTTCATTTACTTCAGAATGGGTTACAAAAAATCTATTGGCATTACTATCTATGGCATATCCTATGAATACAGCATCTACAGTTTTAGGTCCTATCTTCCTCTTTTTGGGTTCAGGAATTCCTACTTTAGCTAGACATCCCCAAACTTTGAGGTAATTAATCCTAGGAGTCCGACCTTTCCATAATTCATATGGTGTCTTATCATTAGTCTTATTGGGTATCCTATTTAGAATATAACAGGCTGACAATAAGGCTTCTCCCCAAAGATTATCAGGGGCACCTGAGCTAAGAAGCATGGCATTGACCATATCTAAAAGAGTGTGATTCTTCCTTTCAGCAACTCCATTGGATTGTGGTGAATAAGGAGCAGTTACCTCATGAATAATTCCATGCTCTTCACAGAAGTTAGTCATTTCATTTGAGGTATACTCTCCACCACGATCTGATCTAAGGATCTTAATCTTCCTATCCAACTGGTTCTCAGCTTCAGATTTATAGACCTTGAATCTGTCTAGAACTTCATCTTTTGTCTTAAGAAGGTAGGTGTAGCAATACTTTGAATAGTCATCTATAAAAGTAACAAAGTATTTTCTACCGCCTCGGGTCAAGACCCTATTGGAATCACAAACATCACTATGGATAAGTTCTAGGAGTTCAGAATCCCTATGGACAGATTTGAAAGGCAATCTAGTGTGTTTGGCTTGAACACAAATCTCACATTTGTGTTCATCATCTATAGGAGTCTTAGAAATAAGATCTAAGTTCATCATCCTTTTTATAGATCCTAAGTTCACATGACCTAGTCTACCATGCCAAACATTTGATGATTCAACATTTGCAACAAAAGAAGGATTTGAACTTTTATTCATAGTACTTAAGATAAAAAGTCCATCTTTTACAAAACCTTTTCCAATAAACAGATCATTCTTAGAGAAAACTACTTTATTGGCCTCCATTACAATTTTGTATCCTGAGGCTACAAGGAGAGATCCACTAACAAGATTTCTCCTGACAGACGGCACATGAAGCACATCATGGAGAGGTAGAATTTTTCCTGATGTCATCTTCAGATCTATTCTTCCTCTTCCCACAACTTGTGCCGTTGAGCCATCTCCTAGGGTCACGCCTCCTCCACCTGATTCCTGATAGGTTGAAAAACAGGAGCGATCAAATGAAACGTGAACATTAGCTCCAGAATCCAACCACCAATCATCAGAATGGAAAGACAGGTTTACTACAGGTTGAAAGCTTACAGACCTGAAGGAGCTGGAAGACCCATTCAGAATCATGTTTGCTTCTTGCTTGCCTTTTCCCTTGAAGGAGTTCTGGATAGGTTCTTTCTTCCTTTGGAAGCAGTTGATGGCTGTATGGTTGGTTCTACCACACACAAAACAAAATCTTCTTTGATCCTGAGTCTGACCAAAGGTTCTAGGTTTTTGGGAAGGTTGAAAACTCTGCTTCTTTTTGAAGGAGGTTTTCTTGGATTTGAGATGGTTGTTTGACTTAGGTTTTTCATGGCTTTCTACAAGGTTTACCTTAGCTGTGGCATTTGACCTAGCTTTGGTCTTGGATCTATATTTCTCTTCTGTTCTAATTCTCTGTAGAGCTTGAGAATATGTAATAGATCCTTGTAGATGTAGCAGGTCTTTTGCCACTTTAGACCAAGAAGGGGGAAGTTTATCTATCAAGCACCCTATTTTGTGCTCAGTAGAAAAAATAGTTCCCTTGGCTTGAAGCTGCCTAAGGTGTTCTTGGAATTCATGGATTTGGTCATTGATAGGTTTGTTATCTACCATGACATATTGGTTGAATGTGGTAGAATTGAATCTATCAATTCCAGCATCATCACAACCATACTCATCTTCCAAAGCATCCCAGAGTTCTTTAGCGCTTTTATACTCAAAAAATATGTCGTAGAGTGACTCCGACATAGCGCTTAATATTCTGTGGAAGCAGTGGTAGTCAATTTCCTTAGGGGTCTTAGGTTTGGTAGAAGAGGACGACTTGGAAACCCCTACGTCAGACTCAGTCTCATCAGAATCATTTGAGATGGGTGTGGACCCATCAATGGCAAAAATTAGACCTAAGGTGGTAAGCCAAAATTTTATCTGGCTTTGCCACCTCTTGAAGTAGGTGCCATTGAATTTTGCAGGCTTTGCAGAGAAAGTCTCTTCCTTGGAAGTCATCTTTCTAAGGTCTGAAAAAATTATATTTACTCAATAAGATGGTTTTGAGCTAAAATTAACAATTAAACTAATTTTAGTAATAAACCCTTAAATTTTTTGTTTTCAAGTTTTGATAAGGTTGGGTTAGCTGTAGGAGCCGGATCCCAGCAAGCGGAGGTTCACTAGGAACTCTTAAGTACCGGTCGCTTAGACGAATTTTTTCGCCTTGTTGACAGAAGGGCCCTTTCGGCTTGTTCCCAAACAAATCTTAACTTTAGAACTTTAAAAATAAAGGAATTTTACTAAATCAATTAATTGTTTGATTTAGCCTAAATTGATATATTGAGTAAAAAGAACTAGTATTGACAAAAGTAGTAACACACTAATATTTGTTTAAGGTGTTAATCTAGGAAATGATAATTGATAATAGCAATTTTAGTTATATGTAACAAGAAATATTATTAGATAAGATTGTTTATCGATATGAAATAAAAATTGTAACAAATTATTAATAGTAACAATTTTCTTTTTATCAATTATTAAATGAAGCTTGTATGAAGGACAAGTATTGACAAACTTGTTTGTATGGACTAAGAACTTTGTTTACTAAACAGTAACTAATATGAGGTTATACTAGACAAATCAAACAGAATTATCCGTAATAAAGCAAGAGCTTATATGAAAACCAATCAAACAATAATAAAGCAAGAGCTTAGATGAAACAGTAATGAAACAGAATTAGCAGTAATAGAGTTTATATAAAACAGTAATCAAATCAAACACTAATGAAACAGAAGTATGAGTAATAGACAAATCAAACTGAAATAAACTTTTGCACGAAGAAATTATTTTATAAACTTTTGCCAGTAAAAGAGTTTACATAAAACAGAAATAAGCTTTTGTTCAAAATGATACTGAACAGAAGTATCCGTAAGAAATAAACTTTCGTCAGGTTACGCATATCGTCGATGGTATTGAGGCGTATCAAAGATCGATATGCGATAACTCGGGGGCACTCTGACTCGGCGAATGACGGTCGTGCAAATGTCATTGTTCCGTTGGATGCTATACTTGAAATGTTAAAAATGTGTCGAGGAAAAGATAGATTTGGCTTGAGGATTTTCTAGTTGAACGAAATATAAATGGACTATCGATCTTGGCTTGGATAGAAAATGAAATGCTTGGATTTGCTTCGTTGACAACCACAACGTTGACGTTCTTGTCTTATGCGAGCGCAACTCCAGTCTCGCACATGCGTCGCGCCGGATTAGGACGATCACTCCGCGTGAGTGCCGATATGGTGATTCATACGGCGGGAGTGATTGAACTTGGATGGCGTGGCAATTTGATTGCTTCGACTTGTGGTTTGACGCGAAGGTGGACTCGGAAATGAATTTGTGTGCTTGACGATTGAAATTGAGGATTGTGTAGGTCCAATCCGCGTATCGAGAATGGGTTAGTCTAAAACTCAAACAAGAGTTACGCCCCCGATGAGAATGATTATTCCGCGGGAGCGTTGCATGGTGATTCATGAACCGCCGTAGATAATCGGACTCGCGTGAGATTGGGGCACAATATATTGTCGAGCTGCATGACCTCGTGATCGAATACACGAATTGGTTAGAGTTGGTGATTTGAATGGATTCGAATACGCACAACGAATACATTAATGCGAATAGGTGATCGTGCTCGATGTTTAGAAATCTGAGTGACGCGAGCTTGGGTAGAAACTCCCGTACAAACGAACAAATGGTTTGACCATAGGATTTGGGGCGAGCGTCGTACAACGACCTTGCACGATGAGCCGTGGACATGACTTGTAACTATGACCTTGTGAGCTAACCTAGCGGATAGGCGGACGACCCTATGCCGAGTGATTGAACCTGTGCGATGGCATTTACAGTATCGTCTGGACGGACGATAGACTTGGACAACAAGACTTAGAGTAGGACGGAGAACTGGGAGTGTACGTGAACGACGGCGAGATTGGCCCCAAACGGAGGGAATGATAGGAATGGATGATGCGCAAGTAAAGTTGGAATAACGAATTGAAACATTGGTCGGAAGACGTACTCGATGATAGTGCAATACTTGGTCTTGAATCGGACGAAAATTGCTTAGGCTTGGTCGACTCCGCTAAGAAGAAATCGTATTGATTTCGTAGACAAGAATGCTTGAGAAACGAATCGAATTATCTCGATGACCGAGATAAACGATAGTAAGATGCACACAAGTTCGATTTTAAATCGAAGTTAGCAAAACGAACGGCAAACCAAAACTATTACGAGTAGCTCGTCCGACTTCGCTAATCGGTAAGCTTGGTTGAAATGTACGTATTCGGGGGACGCCTTGATTATGTGCACGATCCAAACTCAGTGATATGATGAACTCGAATGCAGCTGCAAGTGGATGTTGCGATGCGCATGAACGAATGAGTGAGTTAGCCTCAGCCTACGTTTTTCATGTTTGAGAATTACAATGCGCCTCGCACGACCGTTTCAGTCCTATGATATGTCGAAGTAGCAACCGAGTCGAAGAAACACTTGAATTGAGTAAGTGCCATCAACTCTAAAATGAATGAAAAGTTGCTCAATAAAATCAACCAAACGTATGCGACACGAAACTTGAAAAGGTATCGAGTATAGTTCGGTGCCATAGAACGATAGAGCTATTCGATAGGGATTGCCTAAGAAACACGACGACGCGAGTTAAGGAATGGTAGGATGACCTGCACTCAGGAAGTCTCGAGGACGAGACTTATTTTGAGTGGTGTATTATGTAGTGACCCGCTCCGCCCTAGCGGAATGCCGATTCAAACGGCAAGTACAACGACTCAAACGAGCCGTCGACCCGAAGAGTTGGCATCGACCTGATGAAGAATCGATGCAAGGCTTACATTGGCCCGTCAAGATGAATCCAGACTTAGACTTTCAAAGGCGCGCTCGGAGTATCGCTCGACCGATGTGAACATTAAGGTGGGTGGCTCCGATGAACCCATCTTTGCTTAGACTAGACACATAACAATACGGACACTATCACTGAAATCGCTAGGCGATAACACCGCGCATGCTAATAAATGACCCAACGCACCTAGCTAAGGGATTAATTCCATCTTGTATGCTTGTATAGAATATGGAAAAGAACATGGAAATTGTGAGAACTCTCGCACCGCGCTCCACGCTCGTGCTAAGGCACAAGCTTACGTTTACGTCTCTGATGCGTTCAATAATGAAACAATGAATGGTTTACAACAATGAAACGGGAAGACTATCAACATAGTCGTTCCGAGTAGAGCTTAGCAATATTGAAAGACTATGGGACCGATGGGTCGCCAAGGCGACTCCCGCACGGGGAGTTGCAAAATGTATAAATGAATGAACGAACGAATAAGTGAATGAATGAATCAACGAATGAAAGAATGAATACGTGAATGAATCGATAAACAAACGGACAAGTGAAACAAAGAAAAGAAAGAATGAATGAAAGATAAGAGAAGAAAGAATGGTTAGCGACATGTGTGACGAACACGTGCAACGGGGCTCGCTACCCGCGCTGCACGGACGCCAACCTGGTCGATAACGTAAAAAGGGCTAAGGGTTAGCCTACGGCTCAGAGACAGCCGTTAAGTTAAAAAGATAAGTTAATACGAAATGGTCGTAGACAAACGGCACGAGCGAGGGGTGGCGTATGCTGTGACCGTAAAGAGAAAGGGATTCCGCGGCATGATCAAAGGGGGGATACGCCGGCCTAGGCGGAATCAAAAGGGGCTTACGGGCTTAACTGGGGGGAGGGCTTGGCCACCCAGGAGACGTAAGTGCGGGGTAATTTCAAGAGACTATCAGATGTGTACCAGCCGCACACAGTAATAGGTGAGAAATTACCAAGGGAGAACATGTCCAGGATGGCTTATGATGCCAGCGACCGATGCATATAGATTAAGTGGGCTTTGCTGGTGGCTATCCACGTGCAAGTCCTTGCATTGAAATCAAAGTAGTCTAAGTTAACTAAATGAAGTGCCTCCTGAATATGCTTGAATGTAACACACCAAATGATCCAGAATACTTGTACGACGGAGTTAAAGAATGCGCCTACGTTATGTTATTGTCACATGAATTGTTGTCTAACTTGGTTTACTTTGAACAGGGAAGGCCGGACGGTAAGTTTGGGTAAGTTGTGCATGTATTTCCATACGACACTCTGAAATCGGTAACACGAGATAGGTTATGTCATATGCCATGAAAATGACCCTAAGGCAAGATTATAAAGACAATGAATGATAGAGATGCACAAAAGTAAATGGAACGTGTTTGGTAATGATAGCGTTGTGGGTGAGCTAGCCTCCCCACCAGTGCATAATAATGTACTGATAACCCCACAGTCTACTTGCAGGATGCAGGTATCGTCGGCGGGTGCGGAGCTTCCATCGAACGTGCTAAGGCGCGGAGCTATCTCTGGGGCCTTGGAGCGTTGCAAGGAGCTGAAGCACCCTATATAGGACATAATGTATCGAAACATCGCCATGAATCATTCCATGTTGTAAGCCACTTGGCACGCCTTTTATGTTTCAGAGAGAGAGCTTGAGCGATTTGTAATATCGGCCTAGCGCCGCTTGTAAACTTCTTGGAAATCAATAAAAGAGTTTGAATTCGCTTCAACTTGTGTTCATTTACTTTCCGCTGTAAATGGGGACACTCTGTGCGACTCTGTGGCCTAGCTCAAATCGGCCGTTTCTGGATTTGGCCTTGCACGGGCGCAACCTAGGCCCGTGCGGCATCACGCCTTAGCGAGAACGATCGCTCCTACGGGAGCGGGGTGTGACAACATGCAACGTACATGTAGCCCAATGACTTCCTGCAGCATCCTCTAGACCACCAGCAGCAGCATGAACCCACCGGCAATTGCCATGAGTCCAATCCGACTCACCGTGGCGGCCGAGCCGTCCATAGTAGACGAAGCGGGCTCCAGTCCCGGCGCCAAGAGAGACAAGGGGACGGAGATGTTAGCGGTGGAGGAGCCGCAGACGTTGGAGTAGGGGACGCCACAGCGGGAGCCGGCACGACGGCTGTTGGGGGAGGGGCAGGCGTGGCGGTGGGAGGAGAAGGCGGAGGTGCCGGTGGCGGGGTCGCAGGCGGCACCGCTGGAGGAGGAGTAGCAGACGGGGGAGACGCGACGGGCGGCGGGGTTGCCGACGGTGGAGAGGTGACGGGCGGAGGGGTTGCGACGGGCGGAGGGGACGCGACGGACGGGGGAGTCTAGACCGGGGGAGGCGTTGCGACGGGCGGGGGTGAGGTTGTTGCGGTCTGTGGGGGCGTGACGGCTGGCGGAGGGTTAGCGGCAGGCGAGGCGGTTGGGGGCTGGGCAATGCAGGTGGAGAGGAGGACGAGGGAGATGAGCAGGGATAGAGCTGCATGAGAGGATGCCATTAATGTTTAATTTCTTCCTCTCTCTCTCTCTCTCTCTCTCTCTCTCTCTCTCTCTCTCTCTCTCTCTCTCTATAGCTATATATATAGAGAGCGGGAGGAAGAAACTATAGTAGCAGAGAGGAGTGGGTTGTGAGTGGAAGAGTAAGGTTTGTTTGTGATGATATATATAGTGAGTAAGAGAGAGTTCAACAAATGAAGTTTGGTCCGAGCTCTCTAGCCTAATGGTATTAGAGGGGCCGGCAAGGTTCGAGCCCCCCAGTTGTGTGTGTGAGTGGGATTTCAAAAAAAAAAACAAATGAAGTTTGGCGTTTGGATCAGAGGAAACTCAAACGCCATCTACAAACTGAAGGAATTGTAGAGTTAGTAGGGGTGTGCATTATCGATTTTGGGCCGCAAATCCAACCGAACCGAATAAGACATTCAGTTTAAAAAAAAAGTTGGTTCAGTTTCAATTTTGAAAATACTAAAAAAAAAAGTATTCGGTTTCGATTTTAGATTTTGATTTCGGTCCAAAATCGAAAACTGAATAAGACTTGTACAATTATGTAAATACCCCCAATTTTATGTATATGTTGTGATTAAAATGTGTATATTTTAAAAGCAACAATTCTATTTATGTGTTGAAGCCAAACTTTGGTAAGTTAACAACTAGTCTAAATTTGAACGCAAATACAAGTGTGTATAAAATTTATAATGTTTAATAGCATTTAACCACAATTTTATTGCAGACTCTACTTATTGTACAATAGAAATAGTCCAACCGAATAAACCGAATCGTTATTCGGTTCGGTTCGGTTTCGGTTTTGGCTAGTTTCAGCTAGGATTCGGTTTTGAATTTTCAGAATTTTGGTTTATTCGATTTTGACTATTTCGATTCGGTTGAAACCGAATAAATCAAACACTTACCCTAGAGTTAGATACATCGTACAAAAATTTGTATAGAAGATTTGCATGCAATATGTACTTATTTGCATTTTTATAATGTTTTTTATTTACAATAATGAATTGAAATCTCGATGCCCAATAGAATATATACCCACCGTTCCTGATATTCTTCCGATTAGTGGTCCTCCCTTGAACCAAAAGCTAGATGCCTAGTAGATAAATCTTTGAACTATTAGCATAAAACTTTATGGTAGGAATACAAAAATCCAATATCAGAATGCCTTCAAACCCATTTTACAAGCTGTGTCATTGACCAGCTGGCGCTTGAGGCCCTTGGTGAACGGATCCGCCAGGTTCTCCTGACTCCGAACATCAATCACTACAATAACACCTCTCTTGATAAGATCGTGTACTGTCCTGTGCTTCAACCGCACAGTCCTCTTCTTCCCGTTGAAAAGGTCATTTTATGCCACCGTCGTAGTCGCCTGGTTGTCGCAGTATATCGGTATCGCCGGTATTTGCGCCCCAACCAATGGAAGATCATACATGAGCTCCCGAAGCCATTCTGCTTCCTCGGCTGCGGTATCTAGTGCAAAGAACTCAGATTCCATGGATGACCGCGAGAGCATAGTCTGCTTCTTCGACTTCCACGATATAGCAGCTCCACCCATTGTGAAAATGTATCCACCTGTAGACCTCTCGCTCTCCACCTCTGAGCACCAACTGACATCACTGAAGCCTTCCACTACCGACGGATCTCCGCTGTACTACAGTGCATATGTCTGAGTCTTCTTGAGATATCTCATAACCCGTTTCACAGCTTTCCAGTGTTCAGCACCTGGGTTGCTCGTGAAACGACTCAGCATTCCCACGGCGAAAGCTATGTCATGCCTTGTGGCAGTAGTAGCATACATCAAACTTCCCATTACGCATGCATACTCCAGCTGCCTGATGCTTTCCCCTGAATTAGGCTTCAGCTTCAGATCACACTTGTACGGCGTATCGATCCCTGGAAGATCCCGATACCCATAACGAGTGATCATTTTCTCAATATAATGAGACTGTGACAGCGCTAGTCCAGTGTCTGTCCGGATGATCTTGATCCCTAAGATCACATCAGCTTCCCCTAAGTCCTTCATACTAAACTTGCTTGAGATGAATTTCTTTGTCTCCGTGACACAGCTAATATCCGTACCTAGGATAAGCATGTCGTCCATGTACAGACAAACGATCACACCTCTTCCATCAGCGAACTTCGTGTAAACACACTTGTCCGTATCGCTGACCATGTAGCCATTTGACCTTATAACTTTGTCAAATTTCTCATGCCACATCTTGGGAGCCTGTTTAAGACCGTACAAGGATTTCACTAACTTGCAGACTTTGTCTTCAAGACCCTTGATGACAAATCCCTCTGGCTGTTGCATGTAAATCTCTTCGGTCAGTTCGCCATTTAGGAAAGTCGTATTCACATCCATCTGATGTATCACCATCTTATGTATTGCTGCGAGAGCAATCAACATTCTGATGGTGGTCATCCGGGCTACTGGAGCATACGTGTCAAAATAGTCAATCCCCTGCTTCTGAGAAAATCCCTTGGCTACCAACCTAGCCTTGAACTTGTCAATAGTTCCATCTGCTTTCATCTTCTTCTTGAAGATCCATTTGCATCCGATGGGTTTCGCTCCTTCAGGAAGATCAACCAACACCCAAGTGTTATTTGAGATGATGGAATCAATCTCATTGTCAATCGCCTCCTTCTAGAAAACAGCGTCTCTGGTCTTCATCGCCTCATCATAGGTAAGCGGATCTGCTTCCACATGATAGGTGATAAAGTCACTTTCGAAGTCCTTCGGCCTCCTCATACGCTTAGCTAACGGCTCAGCTTGTTCTGGTTCAACTGTTGTTTCAACAATAATATCTTCTTGGACCACATCTTCATTGAAGACTTCAGTTTCTTGCGCACCCTCATTGTTCTCCGGAACATCTGCAAGAACAATATTCTTGTGCCTTGCAAATTTGTCTTCAAAATATTCTGCGTCGCGAGATTCAATGATATGATTTGACTCAATATCAAGAAATCTTCGAGCATCACTCTTCTCGGCATACCCCAAGAAGATCGTCTTTGTAGTCCTTGTCCCAAGCTTCTGAATCTTTAGATCTGGAAGCTTGACATATGCCAGACACCCCCACACTCGAATGAAATTCAAATTTGGTCTGACCTTGAACCAGGGTTCATGAGGAGTAATGTCAGAAGTTGCATGAGGCACCCTATTTAGAATAAAATTGGCCGTCAATGCAGCCTCTTCCCAGTAGCACTTAGGAAGACCAGCAGTCAACAATATTGAATTTATCATTTCTGTCAACGTCCTGTTCTTCCTCTCAGCTACTCCGTTTGATTGAGGAGAGTACGGAGCCGTAGTCTCATTGACAATTCCATGTTCCTTACAGAACGATACGAATTCATGAGACCTGTACTCCCCACCTCGATCACTTCTTATCCTTTTGAGTTGTTGTCTAGTCTGCCGCTCAGCTTCGGCTTTAAACACCTTGAACTTCTCGAATGCTTCGTCTTTAGCCTTCAGCAAGTAGACGAAACACATACTTTGAGAAGTCATCGATGAAGGTTATAAAATACTTCATCCCGGCCTTTGTAGAGAACTGTTTGAAGTCACAGATATCGGAGTGAACCAACTCCAGAAGATCTATACTTCGATTAACCCGAGGAAAGGGTTTCCTTGTGATCTTCGTTTGAGCACAAACTTCACATTTCTCTACCTTACCCCCACATTTGGAGATAAGTCCTAGACTAGACATTCTGTTTATTCGTTTATAATGAACATGTCCTAGCCTATTATGCCACAACTCAAGAGTATAAGCAGAATGAGTGACTTCATTAATTATATTAATTACATTGGACTGATTTACAAGCTAAATCTTGAACATTTCTTCGGTATAAAAAGCTTTTCCGAAATATGTTCCCTTGATAGACATCACCATCTAGCCAGCATTGATGTCCATCCTGAGGCCTGCATTGCAGAGTAGGCCTCCTGAGACCAGGTTCTTGGCGATAGCAGGTACGTGCTTCATGCCTTGAAGCGTCAGAGACTTCTCCGAAGTCAGCTTCAACACCACCGTCCCGATCCCGAGCACTTCAGGTTGTGCTTGGTCCGCCATCATAACCACTTCAGAAGTAGGTGTATAGGTGGTGAACCACTCCTTACTGGAGCAGACATGGCATGAGGCTCCAGTGTCTACCCACCAGTCAGAGTCAGTCCTTACTGCATCAACCTGTACAATCATAGCAATTACGTCAGTGATCATAGATACCTTACTAGGCTCTTCTTGCTCTGATTGCTTGGTCTTTGCTTTACGCTCATTCTTAAAGTGGCCCTTCTTGCCACACTTGAAGCAAGACATTTCTGACTTTGGCTTCTTTTTCTTGATAGAAGTTCCCTTGACTTTTAGATTGTCAGGGTTCTTCTTCTTGCTGTGGAAAGCCGCCTGCTTTCCCTTTGGTTTCTTGGTCTGAACCAGATTGGCGTTAGCCAATTGCTTGGACAGTGTGTCCACCTTCAGTTGAGCCCGCATCTAGTCCTCAACATAGATTTCCTGTAGGAGATCTTCAAGGGTGATCTCCAACTTCTTCCTATGCATGTTTGCATAGAACTTGCTCCATCCAGCGGGGAGCTTTGAGACAATCCCTCCAACAACAAACTTGTCGGGGAGGGACATCGCCTCGTCTTCCAGCTTCTGTCGCAGTTTCAGGAACTCCTTTACCTGCGGCAGCATAGACTTTTCGTCCTCAAAGAACCACTTGTGATATTTTTCAACCACAAATATTTTACTGCAATTCTTGTCTTCTTCGTAGAGTTTTTCTAGAGACTCCCATATGTCTCTAGCGATATTCTTCCTAGAATAGGATTCTGCTAGGGAATCCTCCATAGCATTCAGGATAAGCAACCTGCAAATGCTATTCTCCCTTCTCCACTTGGCCTGAAGTTTAGTAGCCGCAGAGATTGCGGCAGCAGACCCAGTATCTGGAACGGTAGGTTCCTCTTCAAGAAGCACGTGATCTACGTCTCTGAGTTGAAGAGTGAGATAAACCTTCCTCTTCCAGACTTGATAATGCTCTTCCAGACTTGTTATTGCCGGGAACGCCGGAGCACGCTATTCGATGGAAAATACGGAAACTGAAACAGTTGTAAACACAACGTTTCAAATGCAATTCCTTAAAGAAGGTTTTGCAATAGAGATCCAGAAGGATTCTGCAAATTACGAGATCTAAAAAGATATCGTAATACACGAATAATCTAAAGAGATTTTCGTGATCGTAGCAAAGTGGCAGTAGTGCCTTCTAAAAAGAAGATACTGACAGAACTACTAAAGGCAACCGAAGGATGACAGGCGAGAGATGGAAATGCTGGGGTGAATTATCACCGTTGCTCAAAGCTTTATTCGTCCTCTGCGAACAGCTTCCAGGAACCAGCAAGGTTGACGGAAAACCTTGGAACACTCCTGCTCTTCTGACTCCTCGAAAGACGACGAACTCCTCTGGCAATGGCTCTACTCTTCTCTCTCTGTTTGAAGTAACAGAACCCACGCGTACTAAAAAGTACTTAGTGTTTGTGTTAAAGAACACGTTCGCTACTCTGTTGTGCTAAAGAACACTTAGAGTTTTTCTTCCTGGAATTCTGATTACTCCTTCACTCAGAGAGAGGAGAGAACCTGCATATATAGCCCACGGGGCGGTTGCCAAGCATTTGCCTGAACTTCAGGGTAGTGGCAGAACCACTCCTGAACGTGCAGCAACTGCTGCAACCTTTCCCGCTCTAATATGCAGCCAGCCACAAACACACTGCATACGCTGCGCACACTGCGCACTCTACGCACTCTACGCACGCTGCGTACGCTGCGCGTACTGGGCTGCGTAACTGGGCCAGCGTAACGGGCCACGCAACGAGCGCAACTTAAGCGCACTATGCGCCTAGCGACGATGCTGACGTGCTAAGTGCAAAGTGCGCCAACAAAACGCCACATTACGCCTCATGAGCCCGAGCCCGAGCCCGAGCCCGAGTCCGAGTCCGAGTCGCTAAGCCCCAACGGGACTTAGCTCCTATGGAAATAAATTTTCCAAGAGTAAAAAGCTTACAGCTTCTTAATTGTTGATTAAGCCTTTATACCATTAATAATTAATCCCACATGGCACACACCCATGTGCACTACATGTGCATCTCCATAAAGAGAAAAGACTCATATATGTGGAGATACACATTCCTTTCTAGCCGATGTGGGACTAAAAACCAAAACAAAAGGCTACAAACCCATATATATATATATATATATATATATATATATATATATATATATATATATATATATATATATATATATATATACTATATAATCTAAATACAAGGGGTATTTGGATGATATAGATTATTAGATAGCTAGGTAGTTATCCGAGCTCTCTAGCCTAGTGGTATTAGAGCAGATATCCGGAGGAGCCGGCAAGG
Source organism: Iris pallida (assembly GCA_029216955.1). Taxonomy (NCBI): domain Eukaryota; kingdom Viridiplantae; phylum Streptophyta; class Magnoliopsida; order Asparagales; family Iridaceae; genus Iris; species Iris pallida. The sequence continues at coordinate 22,851,186 of JANAVB010002199.1, read as the reverse complement.
TTCGAGCCTCCCAATTGTGTGTTTGCGTGTGATTTCAAAAAAGAAGAAGCTAGGTAGTTAAATTATATTTATCTAAGAATAATAATGTCATTTATACTCACTTACTTAAAATTTAAAATTTACCTTAATCTACTCTTCCACTTTATGATGCACTTCTTTCTCATATTCCTTCTCTTCCATTATTTTGATAACTACTCGACGCAAAACCTCAATTTTTTTTTCCTTTCTCTATTTTCATACCAATCAGATTAACAAAGCAAATGCTTTCTTCTCCAATCTACTTTTTCTGGAGCGTAGTTATCTTCCTTTTTCTTTAGACATTAAAAATTAACTATAACTTTTTTTATCACTCAGGAAAGCAATTCTATTGGCAATGGTTGCAGTGTGAACAAAACAGTTCTCAAGTACAATCGGTGAACATGTTAATTGTTTTATTTTTTTCAAATCAATTTTATAGTAGTTCATGCAAAAAAAAAAGTTTGGAATATTTGCAATACTTTTGGCGTATAATCCTTCTTCGATTTCTTCTGAATTAAGTCCCCCATGCTGACAAGGTTCGTATTTATCGCCTAAAAACTCCAATCGTATCTATCATCATTTTCGTATCAGGTTCGTGAATTATTCACTTCCTCTCCTCTTCTTCTTTGCAACTTTTCGTATATTTTGGTGTGTAAAATTTATTTGTGCGTACAGATGAAGCAGAGGAAATGAAATATACAGATTTTTTTTGTTTTGAGAGATGAGACAGTTGCACGAATTAAAGAGCTCGGAAAGGTATGAACAATGTAATCTTTAATATACTAAGTTCCTTTTTCAATAAAAATGTGTCATTTTTTAACTATAATGCTAACTAGGTTCATAGCCAAATTGTTCTTGTCAGTGGTTAGTTGGTAGCATATTACCTCTTAGGAACCAAAATTATAGTGATAAAAAAATGTCCCTTCAAGTTGTTTAACTCAAAAAATATGTCAAATATCAAGTTGTATTACTTAAAAAATATTGTCAAATATTTTTGTGGGTAGTAATAGAACAATTGTGAATATTAAGTCATTGATACTTTGAACTATACTTCCTAACTCAGATTTAAAATGAATGGAAATTGGTAGCATATGTTGTCCTATTTGTTTTGGAGTATATTGATCAACCATAGGACTTTTGTAGATTGTCTAAACAAACAGAAATTTTTATACTATTATATAATCCAAATACCATGGGTATTTGGATGATATAGATTATTAGATAGCTAGGTAGTTAAATTATATTTATCTAAGGATAATAATGTCATTTATACTCACTTATTTAAAATTGATGTTGATTACTAACTAGAGTATAGAGAATAAGCTACCTCAAGTGGTAGTGTTTTGAGCTTTCAATTTAGAGGTTATAAACTCAAATCTCTCTTCTCACATAATTAAATATTTTAAAAATGTTTTATGTATAATGTTTTGCATCCTCTTTTATAAGAGTTTTAGTACATTTTTTGCTATTGAAGTCCAATTACCATGACGACTTTAAGAGTTTTTATATGTAGTAGCACGATCCCTCCAAAAATTTAATCCTAGCTTCGCCCCTGAATAAGTAGTTACTTTATGTTCTACGTCATGACAGCAAATTGCCATAAAAATAGTTAGATTATGTTCCATCCTCATAGAGTTCCATCTCCTGTCACCTACCAACTCTAATGTTTATCCTACCTTAAAATCAACATACAGGGATGAACGTTCGGTTTATTCGTACGAACTGAAATAGTCAAAATCGAATAAACCAAAATTCTAAAAATTTAAAATCGAAACCAAGTCAAAATTATCCAAAATCGTAACTGAACCAAATAACGATTCGGCTTGTTTAGTTAGACTATTTATATTGTATAATGGACAGGGTCCAAAGTTGAAATTGTTAAATATTAAATTTTTTATACACACATTTGTTGTATTTGCGTCCAAAGAGACTAATTGTGAAATTATCAAAGTTTGATTTCAAAACACATAAATAGAGTTGTTGATTTCAAAATATACACATTGTAATTACAACATATTCTTAGAATTGAGGATTAATATATATACAAATCTTATTCGGTTTTCCAATTTAGATCAAAAGCGAAACGAAAAACCGAACAAAATCCGAATGAAAAAGTTTGGTATTTTCAAACCCGAAGAACCAATTTTTTTTTTAAATCGAACCGAAACTCTTATTCGATTCGGTTCAGTTTTCAGTCTAAAACCGAATAATGTTGACCCCTAGCAACATGTGATCACTTCCCTCTTAACATGCTTCTCTGGTGACCATTCCTTCTGTCTCTAGTCTCTACCATCAAATTATCTATTAGATGTTGTTAAAGGACGGACTTAGTGCTGTTTGATTATGCTTTTCTTAATTGTGTAAACTTTGTCATTCATATTGCCAAAGGTATACTTTAACGGAGCTGCTATATATTTGGACCGTCGTGGGACTGGCTTGCAATGGACTGCAGTCATGCGGTGCATCGGCATTGGCCCTCCGGCTCGGAATGGGCCCACATTAGGAGAGGGGGAGTAGAGGCAATAGCCGGTCAAAATAGACTTTCCGATACTTTAATGCGCTTTGATCTTAGTTTTAACGTGATGCCTTTTATCTGAACTATATAGCGAAAATCAAATTGGATCTGCAAAGTTGTGATTGATTCTTAGGCTACAATCATTTTATAAACACCAGCACCATTGTGATCTATGCATACATCTATTAGTTCTAAAACTGCAATGAGCAGTTTGACAAATTATTTTGGCTCTTGGAAATTTTTTCTGTTTTACTTTTGGTAATCAAATAACACTGCATATTTTTGTTAGAAGGACGACAAAAGAACTCAGAATATCAAACTTGTCTTGTGAAATCATAAATTGTCAGGTTAGATTATTTGGCCCTTAAGCCAAACCAATATCCTTTTCATTTAGATATCTTAGTAAGGATAAAAAGCTTATCTAAATTATTCCAATGGCACCCTAAATATAGGGTTGGACGTTTTTTATGCCTTAGCTTTCCACTGCTCGATTTTGGATCTCAACTTTATAAATTGCTCTTTTGGAGTACCTTATGTCAATTTTGAAACACACCGTGACAATTTCAAAACAGTATATGTCTATACAAGTATTTAAATTGTGCTTTTGTACTACAAGATATACTTTGAAGTGGTCTCAATTTTGGATCTCAACTTTATAAATTGCTCTTTTGAAGTATCTTCTGCCAATTTTGAAACACACCATGACAATTTCAAAATAATACATGTCTATACAAGTATTTATATTGTGCTTTTGTACTACAAGATATACTTTGAAGTGGTCTCAATTTTGGATCTCAACTTTATAAATTGCTCTTTTGAAGTATCTTCTGCCAATTTTGAAACACACCATGACAATATCAAAACAATACATGTCTATACAAGTATTTATATTGTACTTTTGTACTACAAGATATACTTTGAAGTGGTCTCAATTTTGGATCTCAACTTTATAAATTGCTCTTTTGAAGTACATTCTGCCAATTTTGAAACACACCATGACAATTTCAAAATAATACATGTCTATACAAGTATTTATATTGTACTTTTGTACTACAAGATATACTTTGAAGTGGTCTCGATATGTTTCAAACTTGACGATCAGTCATTATCCCACATTTTCAATTCTTGTCATGTCAACCCTCTGATCCCAATTCTTGTCACTTTTCTTTGGGTTGTGACTGATCTTCTTTCTAATTTATACTACAAATGAATAATCATATGTAAGCATTGGATTGTACTATTCCACAATTTGTTCAGCTATTGTAAGTTTTTGAACTATCTCACAATTTGTTCAGATATGGTAAATTTCGAAAAATGTTCTAGAAACAAAAAAAAGAAATCTATATTGAATTGGGTAAGTCTACACGTGATCAACAATCAACAAAATTGATCGACTACTAAATATTTTAACAGATAATTAAGCAAAATATAGGGAAAATGTAGGAATAAACGAAACATATCAACGGAGAGTACTAGGAGTAGAAGTAAAAATTTAGGATAGTAGGAATAGAAGTAAAAGAAAAATAACAGGATTAAGCCTAAACAAAATATAGGAATAATGACACCCTAAAAGTATCCTAATCTTTAGAGTGATACCACAATGTAGCAGAGTATAGCAAGTAACAGACCAGTTACTAAGCTCCAGAGATCAAGTATCAGAGTGTTCTACGATCAGTTTTTGCATTGTTATCAGTTGGTTAGTACTGAGTATTACAATATTAGTATGAGTATCGGTACACTTGAACATTCAGCAGGCCGCATCAGCAATTGGTTAGCCAATTAGTCCGACCAGTCAACAATCAATTAATGAATAGTGGTCTGTTACATTATATAAACAAGATGAGAGTAGTAGTGTCAATACTCTTGTTAAAAAAAATTTAATTAGTTTTCTATTTTCCAGTAATAAGAGAAATTATAGAATTTCCATTTCAATATATTAACTGTTTTAAAATTTTAAATTGGAATTTAGATTAGAATTAATTTAAATTGAGATGAACATTTGAATTAGAAGGAATTTGTTGAATTTGTCCAGCGCAATAGAATAAATTATACAATTTCCTTGTTCAACCATTCCATCCCTTGAATTACATAGAGAAAGGCAAAGTAAATTGGAAGAATAAAATTTGAAAGGATTTGTTGAATTTCATGTTTAAGTTATAGAATTTCCATTTCAATATATTAACTGTTTGAAAATTTTTAAATTGGAATTTAGATTAGAATTAATTTAAATTGAGATGAACATTTGAATTAGAAGGAATTTGTTGAATTTGTCCAGCGCAGTAGAATAAATTATACAATTTCCTTGTTCAATCATTTCATCCCTTAAATTATAAAGGCAAATAAATTGGAAGAATAAAATTTGAAAGGATTTTTTGAATTTTCTGTTTAAGTAAAAAAAAATCAATTAAAATTTTATTTATTTCTGTTGTTTATCTATTTTGAACAATTAAAAATTAATTAGTTTTATCCGTCAAATTTTTTTCACATTACCAAAGATTAGTTTCCTCCACTATCTTAATATATTAAATACTTTTCCAAAAAAATATTATATTTCAAGTTTGTATTAAAAAAACTCTTTTTAAGTTGGTATGAAAAGAAAAAAAAATTTGTGCTGGTTTTAATTAATAATAAAAAAAATTCTTACGTTTTTTGATCGATACCATAAAACAACCAAATTTAAACCTCATTAACATGGCCAGAACACATGAAACTTATGAATTTGTGATGTACAATAAAGGTATGACCAAATTGAAAACTTGTATGAAATAGTTATCAATTAGAAGCCTCATAACATTTATGTGAACAAGAAGAACTTCTAACTATGATTTCTTATTACCAGGGCGGATTTGGGTTTGGCCTTTGGGGGTGCTGATATGGCCTTAGCATAGGTTATTTACTTTTTAAATATTCCTATTATCTAAGCCAATCCCATTTGGAAATCTAAACAGCAAAGCCCAAATTTTTTCCTGGATTATTATATTTATTTGTTTGGCTTGGTTTCATTTTTTTACTTGTTTTCCCAGAAAATATACAATTATTATATTATGTCTTGGTAGATTTTAAATTTTATTGTATCCTACCCTAACCTTGGAACCGTCCTTATTATATTATTTATGTATATTCTCAAAATTTGACATATAAATTTTATAATTTATTCTTAAATCCTGGATCCGCCCTTAAGTTTAATTATGATTTATTATTACCAGGGAAGATCCATCCCTTATTTATTTTACTTTTGTATCTTCCTAAGTTTTATTGTATCTTATCCTAACCTTTAACAAAATATAGATATTGCAGACATATACTTCTATATACTTCTTATCTTCCCAAACTTTGACATATAAATACTTTATGTTTTCTAAGAATATTTATTTGATATATGGTCGGTAGAGCCAAGTAACTCCACTAAAGCATCTAGATGGTTGCCACATCATAATTATCGGATGTAAATAAAGGGAATAACTATTAGGTTAAGTGTATGAAATAAAAAAAAAATTATGTACAAACTAAATAAGTATTAGTTAGGAGATAACAAGTTTGTATAAATACATAAAATGATACAAATCGTCAATAGTAATGGTGGTATGTGTCATTAGATGATATATGTCACCCAGGTCAGGGTTGTGAGGTCTCGTCGATTAAGAGCAAAGAATTAGGTTTAAAATATGTCGTTGTTGTGAGGCTTCGCCGATTAAGAAGGGGGTGGCATGAGTCTTCACCGATTGAAAAGGTGGTGTGGTTGGTATGAGGCCTTGACGATTGAGAATGAGCATTGGGTATAAAATGAGTTAGGAGTGAGTCCCACCCCGACGACTAAGGGCGACTACTAATGTTGTTAGGCTTCGCCGATTGAGAAGGGGTTGGGGTGTGAGGTCTCGCTGGAGCTTGTAGAGGGAGCAACGTCCAGAAGGCACCCTGGACCTGTATCCATAAAATGAGGGTCAGTGTATCCTTTGGGCTAACAAAGAGTGATTGATCCTCCCCACAATACAGTAAAGAGAATCTACTGTTATTATCTCCTAGAGTTATAGCAGATAATATCTTTTATAGCGAGCCCTACTCATGCGACTGAGGGGCAGTAAAGAGGGGAGGAGACCCATGTAGGGGAGCTAACCTTTGTTTTCTGGTCCGGTCTTCGTGTGCACGCTCGCAACATAGTACAAGTGTGACTGTTTATGCGCATGCATGTCTCGTGCATGTGTGCATGCGCGGTTAATGAACGTGTGTGCGTATGCTGGCAGGTGAAGAATGTGAGCATATACATACCTAAACACGTATATCTGTCATGATCGGTCGTTAAAACGATCTCAGATGTCAATGAATCGTTCATCTGACTGAAATCATAAACTTTCAAAGGCCATGTTGATCTGCTATATCCTCAATCGGGGCAGCACGGTTAGAGCCTCGAGAATGCTCATCAGATTTTGACGAGTTACGGTGTTCATATGGGTTGTGGTTGTGTAGTCGAGACACTACGGTCCTTAAGCCATTGCCGTTTGGTCAAAAAAGAAGTCTTCTACGGAAGGAAATTATGTATCGAGTAAGTGGGAGGAAAGATCTCCAGGGATTCTTATATTTTTCTATTTCAATGGCTCAACCAGTAACCAATTGGCAAAGAGTAAAAAAATAATGATTTCCTAGTATAATCCCATTTCATCCAAGTTGTTATGGAACAAAAATAAAAAAAGCAAACTTTTTCACAGCTTACTCATAGTGCAGATCTCGTACCGAAAGCTCTCTTCTTTTTGTATAAAGGAATGGATTTGAAGATTGAGTTGATGCATAAGTTCATAAGGATGTGAGAGATGGAAATTTTAAACCTAATTATTCGGTTTCAATCGACAATGCCTTACACCAACCACATCCCCTTCACAATCTGTGAAACCCTCCCCCTCAATCAGTGACAAATTTTGTTTTTGTAGTATAATCGCTAAATATCCGACGGTTTGAGCTCTCATCAAGTTACTACCAAAAATGATGTTGGAGTGGGTGGGGTTCCCAACCTATGTGGAGAAGACCCCGGAGTGCGACGAGCGCCGTTCGTGTGTCGAAGAAGCTCGGGAAGTAGGCGATGGAATTGCTGCTGGAGCTGCTGGAAGCAGGGGATCCGAGTTCGGGCCGAACTCGGTCCCATGGCGAGTTCGGGCTGTAAGCCCCTGTTTTTCAAATTCTAGTTAAATTAGTGTTAATTAAATTTTAATGTCATTTATAGCCTTAAAATAATTATTAGAATTTTTAGGAATTTTTCTAGAATTTTTAAATGATTTATAAATGAGTTTTATATATTAAAATATTAATTTGCAATTTTTTAAAATGTTTTAATTGACTTTTGCAATTAATTAGATTGTTTTAATATCGTTTTGCAATTATAAATTTGTTATGTGCAAATTTTATTTGCACATAAACTGTGCGGGGTGGGTTATGCAAATTCCTATTTGCAACTACCCTCTGTTAGGACCTATCTGTAATAACCTAAACTAGGAGGACCTAAACGCTAATCCTAAACCTCCCCCCCCCCCCCGACCGACGACCGCCACGCCGACGGACAGCCCCCGCCATTTTCGGCTGCCCGACCGACCTATCGACCGCCTTAGCCCCCTATAAATGACCCCCTCTCTCCCCCAGACTAAACCCTAACCCTAAAACCCCACCACGACGCACCACCACCGACCACCACCCTGTTCTTCCCCACTTAATTCCGCCTGAACCCTAGTTCCGACGACACCCTACCACCACCTCACCGGCCGTAGTCGTCGATCGCCACCACCACCAATCGCTTCGCCTCGACGAGACGACCGCAGCGCCACCAAGGCACCCCGACCACGACGTCTCCTCCGTCCAGTCGCCACCCCGACAGCAGCCCCACTTCGGACACGTATGTGTCAGTACTATTTTCGTGTCCTATTTGTGTCTCGAACTCACGTGGGTGACTCGCCAGGACACGGGCAGTCTTTGGGTAAGCTTGGACACGGCCGAATCATTTCGTGCGTGTCGTGCTGAGTATGAATACAAGACACTGTGTCGTGTTGCATAGCCGTGTCCCTAACTGTCAGGACACGGTATAACATAACGGGTCGGGTTTGTTTCCTTATCGGGTTAATTAAACCTTTAACAAACGAACTCTTTAAGTTAAACCCGAGCCCCACCCTAACAGCAAGCCCGCTCAGGCCCACTGGCCAGCGGGTGGGGCTCTAAGTCTTCACCCTCTAAACAGAGGGCCGAGTTCGAGCCCTCTGTTTGTTTTCTTTGTGTTTCTTTGTCTTTTTCTTTTTTCTTTTTCTTTTCTTTTCTGTTTTATTTATATATTTATATATATATATGTATATATGTATATATTAGTATATATATATATATATATATATATATATATATATGTATATATACTGTATATTAGCTATAATTTTGTATATGTATATATATCCTTATAACTAGTAAATTTATGAATATATTAGTTAGTGTTTATATACATATGTGTATATATGTATATATTTTTAGATGTATATATATTATTATATATATACATATATATATATGTATACAATAATTATATACATATATATGCCTTATAAAATTAAGTATTTTTCCTTACATATATATATATGTACTTTTAAAACATATGTATGCATATTTTCACTATGCATGACTTTACCTTATTAAAATATTAATATTTATTTTGCACTATTACCAAATTGTATTTTTAGTGTATTTAAATTACTGCAACCATTTGGTGTCCAAGCCTAGCATGGGTATTTGGGCTCAAATGTGTTTTCACACATTCAAGACCTGTACAAGTCATATTGGACTTGATTCATGGCCTTGGGTCCTGTATTTGAACTTTGGTTCAAATTATATACATGGACAAAATACGCAGATAATTAATTATTGTGTGCATTGCTGTTTTTGATTTTCTAAAAATACTTAAAGTATTGCTAAAATTATGGAAAAATAGTTTTTAGATACTTTGTTAAGTTAGCTAATTTAGTATAATTTTTGTAGTATTTAATTTACTGTTTTGCCACTAGTTTGGCATATGAAACCAAAACTCACTTTCTGTATACCTAGGAAAACTGATTTTTATAAAATATTTGTACTGGTTAATAAATTCCAGAAAAATTATAATAAATTTCTATGATTAACAAGGATCACTTTAGTACTTTATTTTAAGAAAAACTAGGCTTTTTGCCTATCTCAAAAATTGTTAGAACACAATGATCTTTTGATTTATTTATTGATTAATTACGACTTGTAGCTTTTTGTGTTATTTGGAGTTTTAGTCGTGTTGAACCCCATCCCTCACTAGTATAAAGACCCTAGAAAGTTAGTTAACATAGTGTGTCACCCCATATTGGTCTCCTATGCCAAGTCATCATTTTGGCTAGGTGCCCAGTCACAAGTCATGTTTCACAAATTAGTGTCCTAGTGTCTTAGTTTAGTGAAAAACTAAGTTGTTGCATTTACTTCTACAGTGACGAGCTACCAGACATCCATAGCATTGTTATCGCAGCTTGTTTTGTTTTGCTTTGCTAGAGGCAAGTACTTTCTACGAACTTTACATATTATCACATAAATGAACTGCAAACCCCACCATGTTAAATGCTGATCCTTGGGGTAGCAAGTTAGAATCTCTACATGTTGTACTTTCAGTTACTACCATGCTTAGAACAGTCTTGATGTATCTCTCACATGATTAGAATATGGGTTATGGGGAAACTGTTAGTAGTGTACGTGATTATGCTCCCTTCTCCCGTACGTATGTACCGAGCAAGGTTGACATTTTATATGTATACCTTGTCGTATGCTTTATCTCAACGCGAATTTGTACGTATGTACATCTGTCGCCGTTTTACTTGTACGGAAGTACATTTCATTATGTGCCCCAGCACAATGTACATCTATTGACCGATCACGTACCTGCTACAGTTTTAAACATTACATATACATCTGTCTCTATGACATATGTGTCCTTGCCATGATAGACTATGTGATGCCATGCTTTCCAGTTATTTCTCACATGTTCATTCTCATGTTCATTTCCATGTTTCATATGCTAGTTTGCTAGATTTAGTGCTTGCTTCCGTCCTGACAGGATAACGTTGTAGGTGTCCTTACTGAGGAGGAGTTACTCTGCGACTCATACTATGGAGTTACTGCCGAGGACCCGGCTCTGCTTTACGAGGATGTTCCTGCAGGGAACCTCGCCTAGTTGTCTTTTGTTTACTTAGACTTTTTGAGAGTAGACATGTATTAGACTACATCATTTTGTAACTGGACATGTATCCAGTTTTACATTTCAGTTTACTTGTACTTGGACATTTTACTATATACGACGACTTTTGTGTTTGGAGCATTTATGATTCTTCTTCACTTATAGAACTGTTAGCACATTTAGTCTTATCCTGTTGTCTTTAGAACAGCTTACTACGTTTTATCTCAACGTAGGCTGGACATGACTCGGCCTGGCCCAACAATTTGGGTAGCGGGTCGTGACATGTTTTTAGTGGTGGCCCATGCAGGTCCTGACTAAACTGTTTGGTTACGTTATTGTACCAAGCATGCCTGCAATTAGGAACTTAAAGTAATTAGACAACACTAGGAAAGACGCTTAGAACACTTAGAGGAATGCTAGGATTACAACATAGGAAATACATCACATGTTTGCTATTATAATTAGATTTTCTTGCATATGATTACTCACTTTAAATAAGTCCTTATAAGTCTTTTTATGTAATTTAGATGGTGCTTACTCGCTCGTCCCAGTATGTCACCCCCGAGAATGGGGCCCTCCATATCCAGTCAGCTGACCGGTTGACTGATACACCTCCACCTACCACATTCCTCCACTCCACAGATCCACAGACCCAGATACCACCTTCCATATCCCAGTCCCAGCAGGCCCCGATACTTCCACCACCCCCTATCACTATACCCACCCAGGCTTCCGTCACTCTCGACGGGACCCAACTGCTCACACTGATCCAGGAGTTCCTAACGACCCATCAGGAGCAGACTACCCTACTCCGCCAGAGCATGGAGCGTTCTGAGGGACGTCCCGTGGTCCCACCACATGTAGAGCCACGGCAGAGAGCGCCGACGCCACCCCAGCAGACATACCGTCCCCCTACACCACATCATCAGACCCCGCCAGTTAGAGCCCCGGGACCCCGGCAGCAGCAGCAGCAGCAGAGGGGAGCTATATGTTCTTTCTGCGGAAGACCAGGGCATGATCACACCGTCTGCAGGAAGAGGTTGAAGCAGTGTTTAGCTTGTGGGTCTGCCACCCATCAGATTCGAGAGTGCCCAGTAGTGAAGACTAGAGGACCGCTCCCGACTCAGCAGCAGAGGTTCGGGCAGCATCTGCAGCAGCAGAAGGGACCTCAGGGGAGAATTTATAGTCTAGCCATTGAGCCGGAGCCGGAGCAGGTTTCGGAGCCGGATTACTTAGCTGACGTCATCACAGGTCATGTTTATTTGCATACTTTTCTAGCTGTATGTTTGTTTGATTCTGGTGCATCTCATAGCTTCCTATCATTAGAGTTTATGCATAAACATCATCTAATAGCTACACCTACTGCGGAGATTAGTAGAGTGATGACGGGAGGAGGACCAGTGCCTATTAGATCTATCTATAGGTGTTCTATTTTTATAGCCGGGAGAGAGTTCAGAGGGCGATTCTTTGTGATGCCGCTCCCCGGTTATGATATCATATTGGGGATGGACTGGCTTAGCTATGCCCATGCATCTATAGATTGCCATGAGGGTAGTATTGTGTTCAGTCCCCCAGGCACAGCACCATTCAGTGTCAGGAGGACAGGGCCGGAGATCAGCCTAGAGCCGAACTGTTGTGCTACAGTCGGGGACGCAGCACCGCCACACCCTATCATTAGGGAGTTTATGGATGTATTTCCAGAGGATCTTCCAGGACTTTCGCCTGACAGAGATGTGGAGTTCACTATAGATCTAGTGCCGGGTTCATCACCAGTATCCCGGGCTTGCTATAGAGTGAATCCCAAGGAGGCCATAGAGATGAAAGAGCAGATTGATGACCTGTTGAAAAAGGGTTTCATTCGATCCAGTGCTTCTCCATGGGGAGCACCAGTGCTCTTTGGGCCTAAGAAGGATGGTACAGTCCGGTTGTGTATTGATTACCGGACCTTGAATGCCATCACTATCAAGAACAAATATCCTCTGCCCAGGATAGATGATTTGTTTGACCAGTTGAGCGGGACGAAGGTATTTTCCAGGATAGACTTGAGATCCGGGTACCACCAGGTGAAGGTTAGGCCAGCAGACATCCAGAAGACGGCGTTCAACACGAAGTACGGGCAGTACGAGTTTCTGGTGATGCCATTTGGTCTCACAAATGCGCCAGCTGTCTTTATGAACTTGATGAATAAGACATTTCACCAGTATCTGGATAAGTTCGTCGTAGTGTTTATCGACGACATCCTGATATACTCGAAGACGCCAGAGGAGCATGCAGAGCACTTGCGGATAGTTTTGGGGATTCTGAGACAGGAGAGATTGTTTGCCAAATTGCCGAAGTGCGAGTTCTTTTTAGACCGAGTGGAGTTTCTCGGCCATGTAGTCACTGGAGATGGAATCTCGGTGGATCCCAGGAAGATTGCTGCAGTTGAGACGTGGAAGGCTCCGACGTCAGTTTCAGAGATCAGGAGCTTTCTGGGTTTAGCAGGCTATTACAGAAAGTTCGTCCAGGACTTTGCTAGGATAGCTGAACCCATGACGAAGCTGATGCGGAAGGACGCAGAGTACATCTGGTCAGAGGACTGCCAGGCGGCGTTTGAGGAGCTGAAGAGGAGGCTGACGACCGCTCCAGTTCTGACTTTACCTTCAGGTTCTGGAGGTTTCACCATATACAGTGATGCTTCTGGGAAGGGGCTAGGATGTGTCCTACAGCAGCATGGGAAAGTAATTGCTTATGCATCTAGGCAGTTGCGGACTCATGAGAGGAATTATCCTACCCATGACCTCGAGTTAGCTGCGGTGATCTTTGCACTCAAGTTATGGAAACATTACTTATACGGAGAGCGTGTGAAAATCTTTACTGACCACAAAAGCTTGAAGTATGTGTTCACGCAGAAAGAGCTGAACATGAGGCAAAGACGATGGTTGGAGTTGATGAAGGACTTCGACATCGATTTACAGTATCATCCCGGAAAGGCAAATATGGTGGCGGATGCGCTGAGCAGGCATCCGATGGCATGGTACCTGATGATTGATCGACATTTGCGGGAGGATCCGGAGAAGCTCGGTATTGAGCTAGTTCGGCCAGGATCAGTGATACAGATGATGGCGCTTGACATTCAGTCAGGATTGATGGAGCAGATCCGGGAGGCACAGTCTACAGATGAGAGCCTTCGCAGACTTCGACCCCAGGCATTAGCTGGATTGCTGGATGACTTCACTATAGCAGAGGATGGATCCCTGAGGCATGGCAGCCGATTGTGCGTGCCGAAGGGAGAGCTAGTAGAGGCAGTTTTGCAGGAGGCGCACCGATCGAGATATTCTATTCACCCTGGTGCTAACAAGATGTACCGTGACTTGCGGGAACATCTTTGGTGGCACGGGATGAAGAGGGATGTATCACGTTTCATCTCGAGATATCTAGTTTGCCAGCAGGTCAAGGCAGAGCGCCAGAGGCCAGCTGGTTTGTTGCAGCCGTTACCCATTCCCGAGTGGAAGTGGGAATATATTACGATGGACTTCGTTTCAGGGCTTCCTCGTTCCCAAGGAGGGAAGGATGCCATCTGGGTCATCGTAGACAGGCTGACGAAGTGTGCGCACTTCATACCCTTCAAGGTGGGGCTTTCCACCGAGAAGTTGGCGGAGCTATACATGCAGCAGATAGTTCGCCTACACGGAGTACCGGTGAGCATCGTGTCAGACAGAGACAGTAGATTCACATCCCACTACTGGAGGAGCTTGCAGGAGGAGTTGGGCAGTAGGCTCAAGTTCAGTACGGCGTACCACCCACAGACAGATGGACAGTCCGAGAGGACGATACAGACACTGGATGATATGCTGAGGACTTGCGTGCTGGACTTCGGAGGATCATGGGAGAGCCATCTGCACTTGGTAGAGTTTTCATACAACAACAGCTACCAGGCCAGTATTGGTATGTCTCCTTTCGAGGCGCTATATGGACGACGATGCCGCACACCGCTCTTTTGGGATGATGTCGGAGACAGAGTTATGCTTGGGCCAGAAATGATCACGGATGCAGCAGAGAAAGTCGGGATGATCAGAGACAGGCTCAGAGTAGCTCAGGACAGGCAGAAACACTGGGCTGATGCTAGTCGCAGGCCAATGGAGTTCGCAGACGGTGATATGGTGCTAGTGAAGATATCACCTACTCGAGGGACGATCCGGTTCGGACGAGGAGGGAAGCTGAGCCCCAGATACATCGGGCCATTCGAGGTGCTTGGCAGGATCGGAGAGGTAGCTTACAGGGTCGCACTTCCACCCAACCTAGCAGGAGTTCACGACGTCTTTCACGTATCTCAGCTGAGGAGATATGTTCCAGACCCCAGTCATGTGCTAGATCATTCAGAGTTGGAGGTCGGACCGAGCCTTACAGTTTCTGAGCAGCCAGTGGAGATATTAGACCGGAGAGAGAAGAGGCTGAGGAACAAGGTTATACCCCTAGTACGAGTAGCTTGGAGCCGTCACTCCCCAGGTGAATCTACTTGGGAGAGGGAGTAGGACATGAGGGAGAGATTTCCTTACTTGTTCGATCCAACCGCTGCGAGGGAACCATCCGTTCCCGCTTGATACCTTAGAGGTTAGTTTCGATCGCAGCCTTAGTCATTTTGTTGCATTACTTGCTATGTTAGAATATTGTCGGGTCTTCAATCCTTGTGAATTTCGAGGATGAAATTTTTCAAGGAGGGAAGACTTGTAAGCCCCTGTTTTTCAAATTCTAGTTAAATTAGTGTTAATTAAATTTTAATGTCATTTATAGCCTTAAAATAATTATTAGAATTTTTAGGAATTTTTCTAGAATTTTTAAATAATTTATAAATGAGTTTTATATATTAAAATATTAATTTGTAATTTTCTAAAATGTTTTAATTGACTTTTGCAATTAATTAGATTGTTTTAATATCGTTTTGCAATTATAAATTTGTTATGTGCAAATTTTATTTGCACATAAACTGTGCGGGGTGGGTTATGCAAATTCCTATTTGCAACTACCCTCTGTTAGGACCTATCTGTAATAACCTAAACTAGGAGGACCTAAACGCTAATCCTAAACCTACCCCCCCCGACCGACGACCGCCACGCCGACGGGCAGCCCCCGCCATTTCCGGCTGCCCGACCGACCTATCGACCGCCTTAGCCCCCTATAAATGACCCCCTCTCTCCCCCAGACTAAACCCTAACCCTAAAACCCCACCACGACGCACCACCACCGACCACCACCCTGTTCTTCCCCACTTAATTCTGCCTGAACCCTAGTTCCGACGACACCCTACCACCACCTCACTGGCCGTAGTCGTCGATCGCCACCACCACCAATCGCTTCGCCTCGACGAGACGACCGCAGCGCCACCAAGGTGCCCCGACCACGACGTCTCCTCCGTCCAGTCGCCACCCCGACAGCAGCCCCACTTCGGACACTTACGTGTCAGTACTATTTCCGTGTCCTATTTGTGTCTCGAACTCACGTGGGTGACTCGCCAGGACACGGGCAGTCTTTGGGTAAGCTTGGACACGGCCGAATCATTTCGTGCGTGTCGTGCTGAGTATGAATACAAGACACTGTGTCGTGTTGCATAGCCGTGTCCCTAACTGTCAGGACACGGTATAACATAACGGGTCGGGTTTGTTTCCCTATCGGGTTAATTAAACCTTTAACAAACAAACTCTTTAAGTTAAACCCGAGCCCCACCCTAACAGCAAGCCCGATCAGGCCCACTGGCCAGCGGGCGGGGCTCTAAGTCTTCACCCTCTAAACAGAGGGCCGAGTTCGAGCCCTCTGTTTGTTTTCTTTGTGTTTCTTTGTCTTTTTCTTTTTTCTTTTTCTTTTTCTTTTTTCTTTTTCTTTTCTTTTCTGTTTTATTTATATATTTATATATATATATGTATATATGTATATATTAGTATATATATATATATATATATATATATGTATATATACTGTATATTAGCTATAATTTTGTATATGTATATATATCCTTATAACTAGTAAATTTATGAATATATTAGTTAGTGTTTATATACATATGTGTATATATGTATATATTTTTAGATGTATATATATTATTATATATATACATATATATATATGTATACAATAATTATATACATATATATGCCTTATAAAATTAAGTATTTTTCCTTACATATATATATATGTACTTTTAAAACATATGTATGCATATTTTCACTATGCATGACTTTACCTTATTAAAATATTAATATTTATTTTGCACTATTACCAAATTGTATTTTTAGTGTATTTAAATTACTGCAACCATTTGGTGTCCAAGCCTAGCATGGGTATTTGGGCTCAAATGTGTTTTCACACATTCAAGACCTGTACAAGTCATATTGGACTTGATTCATGGCCTTGGGTCCTGTATTTGA
Organism: Iris pallida; assembly: GCA_029216955.1. NCBI lineage: Eukaryota > Viridiplantae > Streptophyta > Magnoliopsida > Asparagales > Iridaceae > Iris > Iris pallida. Next base: position 22,834,046 of record JANAVB010002199.1, on the reverse strand, counting down.
ACTTTGGTTCAAATTATATACATGGACAAAATATGCAGATAATTAATTATTGTGTGCATTGCTGTTTTTGATTTTCTAAAAATACTTAAAGTATTGCTAAAATTATGGAAAAATAGTTTTTAGATACTTTGTTAAGTTAGCTAATTTAGTATAATTTTTGTAGTATTTAATTTACTGTTTTGCCACTAGTTTGGCATATGAAACCAAAACTCACTTTCTGTATACCTAGGAAAACTGATTTTTATAAAATATTTGTACTGGTTAATAAATTCCAGAAAAATTATAATAAATTTCTATGATTAACAAGGATCACTTTAGTACTTTACTTTAATAAAAACTAGGTTTTTTGCCTATCTCAAAAATTGTTAGAACACAATGATCTTTTGATTTATTTATTGATTAATTACGACTTGTAGCTTTTTGTGTTATTTGGAGTTTTAGTCGTGTTGAACCCCATCCCTCACTAGTATAAAGACCCTAGAAAGTTAGTTAACATAGTGTGTCACCCCACATTGGTCTCCTATGCCAAGTCATCATTTTGGCTAGGTGCCCAGTCACAAGTCATGTTTCACAAATTAGTGTCCTAGTGTCTTAGTTTAGTAAAAAACTAAGTTGTTGCATTTACTTCTACAGTGACGAGCTACCAGACATCCATAGCATTGTTATCGCAGCTTGTTTTGTTTTGCTTTGCTAGAGGCAAGTACTTTCTACGAACTTTACATATTGTCACATAAATGAACTGCAAACCCCACCATGTTAAATGCTGATCCTTGGGGTAGCAAGTTAGAATCTCTACATGTTGTACTTTCAGTTACTACCATGCTTAGAACAGTCTTGATGTATCTCTCACATGATTAGAATATGGGTTATGGAAAAACTGTTAGTAGTGTACGTGATTATGCCCCTTCTCCCGTACGTATGTACCGAGCAAGGTTGACATTTTATATGTATACCTTGTCGTATGCTTTATCTTAACGCGGATTTGTACGTATGTACATCTGTCGCCGTTTCACTTGTACGGAAGTACATTTCATTATGTGCCCCCAGCACATTGTACATCTATTGACCGATCACGTACCTGCTACAGTTTTAAACATTACATATACATCTGTCTCTATGACATATGTGTCCTTGCCATGATAGACTATGTGATGCCATGCTTTCCAGTTATTTCTCACATGTTCATTCTCATGTTCATTTCCATGTTTCATATGCTAGTTTGCTAGATTTAGTGCTTGCTCCCGTCCTGACAGGATAACGTTGTAGGTGTCCTTACTGAGGAGGAGTTACTCTGCGACTCATACTATGGAGTTACTGCCGAGGACCCGGCTCTGCTTTACGAGGATGTTCCTGCAGGGAACCTCGCCTAGTTGTCTTTTGTTTACTTAGACTTTTTGAGAGTAGACATGTATTAGACTACATCATTTTGTAACTGGACATGTATCCAGTTTTACATTTCAGTTTACTTGTACTTGGACATTTTACTCTATACGACGACTTTTGTGTTTGGAGCATTTATGATTCTTCTTCACTTATAGAACTGTTAGCACATTTAGTCTTATCCTGTTGTCTTTAGAACAGCTTACTACGTTTTATCTCAACGTAGGCTGGACATGACTCGGCCTGGCCCAACAATTTGGGTAGCGGGTCGTGACACGGGCCGAACTCGGTCTGGCCGTTCCAGGGTTTGGCGAGTAGGTGCTGGTTGCCCCACACAGAGTTCTGGCCGAACTCTGTGTCGTCGGGGCTGAAGCAGATTTCTGGATGAGTTTTCATCATTGGATCTAATCCAACGGTCCAGGTTTGCTGCGGGATTAGGGAGTTATAATGAGTTTTCTCAACCCTAATTCATAACGCATCATTATCGCAAGTAACACAACTTTTGGAGAGAGGAAGGAGGCAAGAGTGCCATTACAACTTCGGAGAAGAAGACGGAGGATTGAAGGTCGCTATTCGAAGGAGATCGTGTTCGGGTAATCTCTACTCGTCGTTCTCGCTCTTCGTAGCCTTGTAATCATTGTTCTTATCTCTGAGTGTTGTGGGGATCCGATTTGGATCGGGAGGAGTTTGTAGAGGGTGTAATTCTTCTATTCCATTAGTGGAGGCTTCTCAGGGTTGGACTCCGATCGTCCCGTGGTTTTTTTCCCGCAAGGGTTTCCACGTCAAAAATTCTCTGTGTCTGCGTGGATTGTTTTTGTGTGATTGTTTTTGGGTTCGTGCGTTGTATTGCTCGGTCCTCTCGCAGGTACTCTCCGGTTTGGGGAAAGGTTTTCGCGTTTCTTTCCTAACAAATGACACGAATACAAACCCTAATTACCGAGCTAGAAAACTTAGGAGCAACTTTAAGTTGGATACAAGAAGATAGCGATTGAATGTGAGGGTAACTCTGTAGTAAGCTTTGAGTGGGGAGGAATGACAAAACTTGTCGGTCAGCAGCTCCAAAGGCGCCAAAAACAAAAACTAATGAGTGCATGCACTCGTATATATTGCCAATACTAATTGAGGTATGGGCGCAAGAGCGCCAATAGTAGCGGTTTGATATATTTTAAATTATTATTTTATAATTATGATGTATTCAGACTGCCAATAGCATTGGCATTTTGGCGGCAAAACTGCCAATAGTATTGACGGTCTAGAGAAAATTAGATTTTTTTTTTTCATAGCCAGTTTGGCAGCAAGACTGCCAATAGTATTGGCGGTATTGAGGTAATTAGATTTTTTCAACTCCTGCATACACAAGTATTTCTGACTGTGAGTGAGTGAAGGAGTGTGTGTGTGATATATATTTCATCTCTTGCAGTCTTAGGGAGGTGAGGTGACCCTTTATCAAGCTCCTACGATCTGTCGCATCTAGTATTTTGTTCACATTAGTAATATATTCTACTTGTGCGTGCTGTCACTTATCGACAACGTAACATGGAGTTACTTTTTATTTGTTTGCTTAATTATTAGTCAAATTGTCTGGTTCCAACTACATGTCTAAAAAAAAAAAATTACCTCCAAACCGTCAACGCTATTTACAGTTTGAATACATCCTAATAAAAAAATATAAAAATGATCAAATGGTGTCATGCGTCCATACCGTCATTACTATTGACTATTGTATCTTTTTTACGTAATATTTATATACTTCTTTATTATGTACGTAATTTTCTAGTAAAAAAAACTTCGTCTTATAATGTATTTAAAAAAAAAAAATACAAGCTTGACCCAGGGCCGACTAGGTTGGGGTGGAAGGGGGGTGACTTGTCATATCTGAAGCTAGTTTTGGTCGTCCCTTGACTCTTATTGTAGGCTAGAGAATCACCCACAACTCCGACCTCTGTTGGGATCATGCTAAACTTAGGTTTGCCCTAAGTAGAAAGAGATTATATAAGTCCGAAGTTTTGTCTGACTTACCATACGTCGGCCTGGCTTGACCCCAAGTAAAGGAACCTACAAGTCAAGTACCATGATCTACATTAATAGAATCACACATTTATAATATTTTTGGTATTTGGAGAGAGTTATATGTAAAAAAGAAAAGGAAAAGTTTTATATCTTTTGCACATTTGTCTTTATATTAAGCCAGTCTGCGTCGTGATCACAAAGCGAATTAGAGAGAGGAGGGCAAGCGAAGCAATGGCGGGGAACGAGCAGGGTTTGCAGCAGCAGCAGGAGTTCTACTTGCGGTACTACGTGGGACACAAGGGGAAGTTCGGACACGAGTTCCTGGAGTTCGAGTTCCGTCCCGACGGGAAGCTCCGGTACGCCAACAACTCCAACTACAAGAACGACACCATGATCCGCAAGGAGGTCTTCCTCACCCCCGCCGCCCTCCGCGAGTGCCGAAGGATCATCGCCGACAGCGAGGTGCTACTTCGTAGGGTCTTTCCTCTCCGGGTTAGGGTTTCCGATTTGGGAATCTTATTTCTAGGGTTTTTGTTACTAATTATGGCAGTTTTGGTAGATTATGAAGGAGGACGACAACAACTGGCCGGAGCCGGACAGGGTGGGGAGGCAGGAGCTGGAGATCGTGATGGGGAACGAGCACATCTCCTTCACCACATCCAAGATCGGGTCCCTCGTCGACGTCCAGAGCAGCAAGGATCCCGAAGGCCTCCGCATCTTCTACTACCTAGTTCAGGTGAAGTTTGTTGTTATCGGCTCTACGAATGCGATATTGTTGATGGACATTGTTGAATTTACCCAAAGTTTGGTGTACTCGAAGTTATCCTAGGTTGCACGACATGGTCTATATATAGACGCGATAAACACCGGCATGGCACCCATTTTGTGATAGCCTAGTTTATCTTAGTGTGTAGGGATGAGCGTTCGGTTTATTCGGTTTCAACGGAACCGAAACACTCGAAACCGAATAACCCGAAATTATAAAAAGCTAAACGGAAACCGAACCGAAATTAGCCATAATGGTACCGATGTAATCGATTCGGTTTATTCGGTTGAACTATTTTTATTGTTTAATGGACTAGACCTAAATTGGGATTGTGGAACTGAGGGTATTTACGTAATTGCATAAGTCTTAATTCGGTTTTAGGTTTTGGACAAAAACCGAAACAAAAAACCGGAATCGAACCGATTTTTTTTCCAAGCTGAACCGAATCTTTTATTCGGTTCGGTTCTGTCCAAAATTGAATAATGCACACCCCTGTTAGTGTGAACACGTGGTGTCTGATACGCGTTCACGAGAAGACACACACAAGCCATGTTGTTATGTTATGAAGACAACTGTCTTTTTGTTAGGAATATGAGATTCTCGTTAGTCGTGTATCCTATAACAATAGACATGCTTTAGCGAACCGTAGCACTTGATGAAGTTGTTCACATTCATAACTTGTTCCCTTCTGTCCCGTTTACCTTTATTCATCCCTGCGCAATTATAAAATTTTGCAACATCCTAACCAATTATAACCTTGGCATAGAGGAATACTAGACCCATCTTAGCTTAAGGTCGTATGTGGTTGCAGAGAAGCTAAGGAATGTGAAACTTGATCCTATGTAAATGGTATCAACTTTCTAGTTTCTACATACACGCTTTCATTTTCTTTTTCTTCCTTCCAGTGTCCACCAAATCGAACACTGCCTAAAGGATTCTAAAAGCAAGTAAGTTTATCTTGGAACTGTTTTTACCACTCACCTTTCTAGACGAGGATGTTATGTGTACCCCGAGTCTGGTTGTGCATTAAGTTATCTTAAGAATTGATCGATCTTATATCCAACCACTTTTCTTTCATAGTGTGATCTTTAGTACAATAGAAAATCATGTTGGAAAGTTCATTTTTCAATCTTTACACAAAGATCCAAGCATTCATGAGGTTGATTAAAGTCAGTAAATTGTTAATAGACCATTGGTTGCTTGCACAAAGGGTGAGAGAAACGAAGGTTGGTTTTATTTTCTAAGAAACATCAAAATCATATTAAAAGAGGAAGAGAGAGAGAGAAAACCATGGAAGTTTGCCACTATAGACAATGGCATAGATTTTTGTTGTTGAGGGTTGCAGGTGTACTTGGGGGATCCATTCCTTTCTTTATATTGTGTTTCAATAAAGATGTCCAAATTCGTAGTTGTTTCTTAGGTTGCGTTTGGTACGAATTTTGCAATATTGCCCGAAATTATATATTCTTAGGAATAAATTATCCGAACATTTAATTCATGAAAATTTTATATTACTATGTTCGGTATTGATTTAATATTTCTCGAAATATATAATTTATGTACAATAATATAATAATCTTTTATTTATATCAAGATATATATAGTGGTATTGCATTTGTAATCAAGATCTACGCCTAGTTGGTTAGGATACTAGACAACTATTCTGGAGGGAGTACCCCGACTCGATCCCGAATTGCACTCAATACAGATCTAACGGAAATCAACCCGAGAATTACTCTATTCCCATGGAACTAAGAATACCCCCTATTTGGGAAGGAATTGATTTTCCACATTTGTGGAAAAAATTTATTCCTGAAAATTAATTAATTTTGTGTAAACAGTTTTATAACATGGAGCAAACATGGTATCATTTTCCCACCCTTAGGTTTTCATAAGATTTTTTTTTTTTTTACCCTTGTACCTTAGGATGCGTTTTGTACGAGGGACTATATCTTAATTCTCGGAAAACCGAAGGATGGGAAAATAATTACTATGATTGTTTCATGGTCGAAAATAACTTTACCAAGGTGTATTGGATTCATGATAATACTATTCTCACAAATGTGGGAAAATTATTTCCTCCAAAATAGGTGGGTATTTTTATTTTTCATGAGTAAAATTATGATTGGTGAGGGTTAGGGTTCGGTTCAGATCGTGTTAGTCATTTTTATTTTTATTACTAGGAATATAGAATTTCCGGCAATTTTGCAGAACTCGTACCAAATGCAACCATCATAGTATAGTTGGATACTATAATCTGGTTAAGCTTTTCATTTGTTAGTATATGTTATTATCGTACTGCTCATTTTCCTCATCTCATGATTTTATATTACTGAATTGTCTACTTACTCTCTTCATGTTGTATATAGACTTTTTCTATTGGTTCCTTAATACTCCTGTTTCTACTTTTTTGTTCAGAAGTATGGAAGTACTTTTACGAATTTATAAATATAGATGTCAAGAAAGAGAGTTGCAAAACTATCTGAATGTTATATTACATTTGAACCATTACTCCTTGTACTTATGGTAAAAGTTGAGGACACCATTAGATACTCCTGTTATGCAATTTTTTTTGTAAAGACTTGACAGATTGCCTGGTTTGCCTTATCTACAAAGGCCAACTTGGTACAGATGGAGGACTCATCTCATCTTGTAAGGAGCAAGGAGAGGACATAACCTTTAGTAGGCAACTGATCATGACCTTATTACTTCTTGTAGGTGCTGCAGTGAAATTGATCATTGTCCGGGAGTAGGATAAAAGGTCACATATGTTTATGCTACCAGTTACAACTGATTTTGCATGCTAATTTGACTAAGACCTCGGTTGACGTAGCTGTGAGCATACAATATCCCCTTGATGGAATCTTGGAATAGACCACTCTTGTCTTCGCTAATTGTTTCTAGCTGCAAATATAAGAACCTGAGTTCTACCAGATCCCTAAAATCTCTTTCTTTTCTGCATCCCATATCTCAATATGTATGCATTTCCTCAACCATCTCTACAATAACAATAATATTAAACCTTAAAGTAGTCCCCACATCCAAAGTGTAGTTGTTTCTTTGTTGCCCTCTAAATCAATTCCAATTTCAGTTTCTTAAAAAAGTCTAATCAGAACCTTACCAAAAATAGTTTAAGTGCCAAAATTTTGATGGAATGAAATTGTAGAGCATCTTCTTCTGTGAGGGACGACAACGGAGGTGGGTGAAGGGTTAAGGGAAAGGGAAGTCAGGAGTTGAGGTTCTGGACAGGGTCTCCTATTGCAGGCAGAACATTCTATAACATGTACTAGACTCGTTGGAATACTGATTTTGAACTTTTGTGGATGGAGGAACTGAGAGAATGAAGGGGGGAATAAAGAAATCTAGGGTTCTCGACGATGGGAGCTTAGCAAGAATAGATTGCAGATGTTGAAGGACGGCCTACATCCTCTATTTCTTTACCAGGGCGACGTAACAATACTTGACACTGACGTTCTAATGTGTCTCTTATTAGTGGATTTATTCCGTGCATATGTGGACAGGTTGATGTGTCTGGTTCTTTATGTGATTTAGGAGGTGCTGATTCTAAATATAAAATTGTGAAATTTTCATTTGCCATACCTGTTAAAACTATGAAGCTTTTCTTATTCAATATTTCATATGACACTATAACCTCATGTCTCTTATAATTTTATGTTGTAATTTGATTCTAATTCGAATTTTTTGGGCAAGTCAGTCTACTTGTGAGTTTCTATATTAGTAGAACCTTAGACTACATCATTATGGTTTGTTTTCCGCATCTTGATTCATCATCATCAAAGCTACGAAATGGTTTCAGCTATGAAGCAAGACTAGAGTTCAAAGACACCTCTGTACAGAAATGACCAATTTCCCCTACTTCTCATAATTAAAATTAGTTCAACTATCAATTAGTTTGTCTCAAGTTTCTAAATATGCACAACATGTGGACCTTGCCATAAACTTAGAAGGCTAGTTGGCAGGTAGGATAATCTGCTGTATTTGCTTACACTAGTTAAGCTCAGGCAACTAATACAGAAGCAACTCACTAAACTTCTGTGCTGGTGTATTTTAAACTCATTTAGCTAAGAAGGGACCATGACCATCAAAATGCTTGTTATGATTACAATGATATTATTGTCCCCTGTGATGTAACTGTCAAGTGGTTGGTTGGCCTTGTCCCATTTAACCAGAAACCATTTGAGTTATTTCAGGCCAAGATGTTTGCCCATTTTACTCAAGTGAGCCATTCTAAGTGGAGATCATCTATTTTTCAAACCTATATCTCATGTTCATGCTTGGCTCATTTATTCTGTAAGTTAACATTTATCTATTTTAACAATGAAGCTATAGGTTCTCATTGCCTCATGAAATTGTTGTTTAATAGTCCCGGGATGTAACATAATTAGGTAGCAGGTATTAGGGGCGAGCATTATTCGGTTTTGGACCGAAAAGCGAACCGAACCGAACTGAATAAAAGATTCGGTTCGGTTTAAAAAAAATTCGGTTCGGTTTCGGTTTTGAAAATACTAAATTTTCTTATTCGGTTTCGGTTTTGGGTTTCGGTTTCGGTCCAAAACCGAATAATATATATATATATATATATATATATATATATATATATATATATTGAAGCAATGGGTAATTGTGGCGAACTCGTCTCCACTGGGGCTCGAACTCCGACCACTTAGGCCGCATGCATCTCTCTTAACCACTAGGCTAGAGGTCATTTGCACACACACACACACACACACACACACACACACACATATATATATATATATATAGGGAGCGGATCGGGAGCCCCGTCCGCGGAGCCCCGCCGAAGCCCCGCCCTCCCTTAGCCGTTGGATCGCGCGGGCGGGGGCGGGCCCCACGTGGGCCCCGCGCGATCCGATGGTGCAGGGGGGGGCGGGGCTTCGACGGGGCTCCCGCGGCGGGGCCTTTGATCCGTTCCCATATATATATATATATATATATGTATATATGTATATACTATAGGTATATACTAAATAAATTTAGGTATATTTAGTTACTATATATATTAACCAAAAAAAGCGCAAATAAACAAAAAAAATTGAATAAACCGAAAACCGAACCGATTTAAATCGGTTCGGTTATGGACCAATTCAGTTTGGTTTTGGTTTTGCTTATTCGGTTTTCGGTCCAATTCGATTTTCGGTTATTCGGTTCGGTTTGAACCGAATGCTCACCCCTAGCAGGTATGTTTGAATGACAACAACAAAATAACATATATATCAAAATTTGGAGTCATCTATATGATTTTTTTCCTCATTGAGCTTTGTCGAACATCTCCTCTTTAACTTTCTTCCCTTTAGCATTACCAGTAGCCATTGCACGGAGGGGGTATTGATACAAAGCACATGTAATTCCCACTAGCCACAGCCACACTTGCCCATTTAACGTAATGACAAGGTGTACCATTGGGATGTTTCCATACAGTGATACTACATTTGTATCCTATAACATTAAGTTTCATGAAATATCCAACAAAGTTTTACAATAGTTGTTAGCTACCTGAAACAACTCTCCTTCATCTGGGCTTTTCCTGGACATGACTTGAATTGTTGGCATAGGGCTAATTTTGCTCTCTTACAAATTGATGAACCCTTATGACAAATGCCACGTCATATGTACCCCGAATCTTCATATATGGTCCACAAAGTTGACACTTCCTCAGTTTGTTTCTCTCAATTCTCATTTGACAAGGTTCAATGAACTATATATGAAGCAGTTGTAGACCTTAACTGTGGTGCCTAGTCCCAGTCCAAGGAAATTGCTGATTAGAGATGCACTTGCATAAACTTAGAAGACCAGTTAGTGAGATGTTGAGCAAGAAAACTGCATTACTAGTCTGTTAACTATATAAACAGATTTTTTTTATATGTAATTTGGAGCAAGAGATACAAGAGAAGTTTAATTCCAATGTAACTGAAGACATACTGGAATGACTGACCTTTTCTGAAGCTCGTAGCTTTGATTATTGTGGCTGAACTCATAGCTTTGTTGGCTAGTTTGGGCTTGTTTTGTGGTAAATACCAAACTTGATTTCGCTGGGTTTTTCTTTTGGCATCCTAGCTTTCGTGGGGTTTTCAGTTTGTTTTGACTCTAAATGTCCCTGGGGTTCTGCATCATTTATTAGACCTCTTGATATCAAAATACCTGAATACTTAAATTTTCATGATATTCTTTACTATGTCCACACATGACACTTGACTGAGTAGATTAATTGAAGCAACTATCAACCCTTTACTGTAAAAAATGCCAGAGTAGATCGCGCCATATAATGGCCTAAAGTATCCTCTTTTCAATCTTTGGTAGTTATAGAGTTCAATGCAATTCCCATAGTGAATCATGTCATCTTACGGCTTCATAGACTTTTGGCCTGAGTGCTGATGGAAGGATCAAGGCTAAAGATTGCTTGTGCTGTTTGCTTGAGATGAGAGGGATGGACTTAAATCGCTGTTGGCTTCTAATATGATACTGTAGTGTTCTGGTTAACACGTAAGTATCTGAGAAGCAAACAGCGCAATAAGTTTTCTCTTTCATCTTCCTGCTGCCACCCTTGGCTTGGGTGCTGGTGAAGGATCTAGGTAAAAGATTGCTGGCATCTTTGGCCATCGAGGTTGACAAGGTGTTCAAGTATAGGAGATGAAACACAAGTTTCATGTTTTTTTAAGTTGGTAGTTTCTGGAGGAATACTTTGGTGGTCTCTGTTTCTCTTTAGAGACCATACTTCTTAACAATATTAGTTAGAAGTTCAAAATGATAGTAGAGTTGGGGAGTTTCTGGAGGAATATTTTTTAACTCTAGCTTCCAACTTTCATTACTCCATACTTGACCTTTTTCACCATGTTAAAAAGAATTATGTATCAGGCATGAAGCGACAGTTGTAAGCTAGAGTTAAAAAAACTATTTGGCATGTAAAACCTGTGCCCGTGAGAGTTTAACATATTACACTGATGGATTTTCTGAAACACAAATTACAGTTATCTAATATTCTTATAAGTCTTGCAAAAGGGTTGCTTTAAGATTTATATTCTCATTTTATTTCCTGATGCAATATATAAGCTTATTGAAAAAGGATAGAGGGATACTCTTGATAGCAGTCTGTTAAATTTTTTGAAATTTTTGCTGATATTCTCCTCTTGGTGCCATGTCTTATATGCATGTGACTCAAACTTTGTTTTTTGGTTGCTTCAAAGACTCCGAAATTCTTCATCTTCCAATGTATAGGTTAAAAGTTCTTGAGTTGCAAATATTATGTGCGACTTAAATACAAAGTCTCATGAGCAATGATCTTGGTGCATACTCCTAGTGTAGGAATATGGGTCAGAGTTCAGCATACTAACATGTCCTTATTAACTCCTGTTTGTTTGACCCATTTTTTAGAGTAAACATCTCTATCATAGTTTTCTGGCTTTCAATATTATGTAGTTCGGTAGGCTCTTGCTTGATATGAGCCAAGCATGAACTTTTCCTTTGGGAAAGCAAAAGGAAAGGAAAGGAAAGGAAAGGAGAGGAAATCAATTCCTTGTTATTTCCTTTCCTTTGGGAAATTACAATTCCTATCAATTTTCCTTTCCGGTGTTTGGAAATGCCAAGGAAATTGAAAGGGTAAGTGAATATTTAAAGGTGGGAAAGTGAATCCTTGTTTGGAAGGATGGGAACCATTTTTTCCTCTAATTTTCTTTCCATTGGGAATCACTTTCCTTTCCTCCTTGATTCCTTTGGCACCCAAACATAGGAAAGTAATGACTTTCCTTTCCAAACTCCATGATTCCACGATCCAAACGAAGCTATGTAGTATGAAAGGCACGTTGCAATCAAGATCTACATGATTGTTAGTGATCAAGAGGGTTTGTTATTGCCGGGAACGCCGGGGCACGCTTTTCGATGGAAAATACAGAAACTGAAACAGTTGTAAAGACAACGTTTCAAATGCAATTCCTTAAAGAAGGTTTTGCAACAGAGATCCAGAAGGATTCTGCAAATTACGAGATATAAAAAGATATCGTAATTCACGAATAATCTAAAGAGATTTTCGTGATCGTAGCAAACTGGCAGTAGTGCCTTCTAAAAAGAAGATACTGACAGAACTGCTAAAGGCAACAGAAGGGTGACAGGCGAGAAATGGAATTGCTGGGGTGAATGATCACCTTTGCTCAAAGCTTTATTCGCCCTCTGCGAACAGCTTCCAGGAACCAGCAAGGTTGACGGAAAACCTTGGAACACTCCTGCTCTTCTGACTCCTCGGAAGACGGCGAACTCCTCTGGCAATGGCTCTACTCTTCTCTCTCTGTTTCTGAAGTAACAGAACCCACGCGTACTAAAAAGTACTAGTCTACTCTGTTGTGTTAAAGAACACTTAGAGTTTTCTCCCTGGAATTCTGATTTCTCCAACACTGAGAGAGAGGAGAGAACCTGCATATATAGCCCACGGGGCGGTTGCCAAGCAGTTGCCTGAACTTCAGGGTAGTGGCTGAACCACTCCTGAACGTGCAGCAACTGCTGTAACTGTTCCCGCTCTAATATGCAGCCAGCCATACGCACATACGCACTCTACGCACACTGCGTACGCTGCGCACACTGCGCACTCTACGCACGCTGCGTACGCTGCGCACACTGCGCGTACTGGGCTGCGTAACTGGGCCAGCGTAACTGGGCTCGCGTAACGGGCTGCGCAACGAGGTCGCGCAAGTGGCTCGCGCAACGAGCGCAACTTAAGCGCACTATGCGCCTAACGACGATGCTGACGTGCCAAGTGCAAAGTGCGCCAACAAAACGCCACATTACGCCTCATGAGCCCTTGAGCCCGAGCCCGAGTCCGAGCCCGAGCCCGAGTCCGAGTCCGAGTCCGAGTCCGAGTCGCTAAGCTCCTACGGAGCTTAGCTCCATGGAAATAAATTTCCAAGAGCAAAAAGCTTACAGCTTCTTAATTGTTGATTAAGCCTTTATACCATTAATAATTAATCCCACATGGCACACACCCATGTGCACTACATGTGCATCTCCATAAAGAGCAAAGACTCATATATATGGAGATACACATTCCTTTCTAGCCGATGAGGGACTAAAAACCAAAACAAAAGGCTAAAAACTCAACAATCCCCCACATATCTCTATATATATGAGTACGAGTGTTCCCCACAGTAACTGTCCATTTTGCTTTTAGGATAGATGCCACTTAAGACTTGAATCTTCCCACGTAAGTCAAAAATCAAACTATAATACAAGAATGGACTAAGCCTTGAATTCTGCATCATAGCTGAAATTCTTTCCACTCACATAATGTAGTTACATGTGCTTCTGGCTACACATTAAAGGTCCTGTGCCAGCCTGGTTTCAGTGTATAATATTGGGCGTCTACAAGTTTACCCTCAAGAGACGGCCTGATATCTCTTTGTCCATACACTATAGGTGAGTTCTTTATTAAAGAGACATGGCATGAAGCGTCCAACGCTTTATTTGCGGTGCTACGCCGCTATGACATGGCCTTAAGCCGAGGACCTTACCCCGAATCACCGGGAACCTCATCGTAGTGTCATACTACCCGTAGCATGAGGTCTAGCCCCTTTGTAGTGCCAAACTACCCAGCATGAAGCCTTACGCTTCTGTGCGGTGTTACGCCGCTACGACATGGCTTGCAAGGCCGAGGCTTTATCCCTAGCCGGGTTTACCTCATTGTGGTGTCGTGCCACCCGTAACATGAGGAACACCTCCTCTTTGTAGTGCTGACTACATCCCTCTTTAATTCAATATACAGCATTAGGCCAACTGCCTATTTGCGGTGCTACGCCGCTGTGACTTGGCTAACATAGCCGAGGCTTTACCTCCTTCGAGAACCTCATGGTGGAGTCACCGCCACACATAGCATGGAGTCACACTCCTTGTAGTGCTGTGCTACCATGCTTCCTGTAAAGCATACCAGACATTCCAAATGCCTGAGAACTCATTAAGGTATTTAAGCCAACCTCCCACAGGACCTGTTTTCCGCAGAAAACAACAGTAGACAACAGTGGTTATAGATCCGTAACCTCTTCATGCCCAATAGAACATGTACCCACCGTTCCTGATATTCTTCCGATTAGTGGTCCTCCCTTGAACCAAAAGCTAGATGCCTAGTAGATAAATCTTTGAACTAATAGCATAAAACTTTATGGTAGGAATACAATAATACAATATCAGAATGCCTTCAAGCCCATTTTACAAGCTGTGTCATCGACCAGCTGGCGCTTGAGGCCCTTGGTGAACGGATCCGCCAGGTTCTCCTGACTCCGAACATCAATTACTGCAATAACACCTCTCTTGATAAGATCGTGTACTGTCCTGTGCTTCAACCGCACAGTCCTCTTCTTCCCGTTGAAAAGGTCATTTGATGCCACCGCCGCAGTCGCCTGGTTGTCGCAGTATATCGGTATCGCCGGTATTTGTGCCCCAACCACTGGAAGATCATACATGAGCTCCCGAAGCCATTCTGCTTCCTCGGCTGCGGTATCAAGTGCAAAGAACTCAGATTCCATGGATGACCGCGAGAGCATAGTCTGCTTCTTCGACTTCCACGATATAGCAGCTCCACCCATTGTGAAAATGTATCCACCTGTGGACCTCTCGCTCTCCACCTCTGAGCACCAATTGGCATCACTGAAGCCTTCCACTACCGACGGATCTCCGCTGTAGTACAGTGCATATGTCTGAGTCTTCTTGAGATATCTCATAACCCGTTCCATAGCTTTCCAGTGTTCAACACCTGGATTGCTCGTAAAACGACTCAGCATTTCCACGGCGAAAGCTATGTCAGGCCTTGTGGCAGTAGTAGCATACATCAAACTCCCGATTACGTTTGCATACTCCAGCTGCCTGACGCTTTCCCCTGAATTAGGCTTCAGCTTCAGATCACACCTGTACGGCGTATCGATCCCTGGAAGATCCCGATACCCATAACGAGTGATCATTTTCTCAATATAATGAGACTGTGACAGCGCTAGTCCAGTGTCTGTCCGGATGATCTTGATCCCTAAGATCACATCAGCTTCCCCCAAGTCCTTCATACTGAACTTGCTTGAGATGAATTTCTTTGTCTCCGTGACACATCTAATATCCGTACCTAGGATAAGCATGTCGTCCACGTACAGACAAACGATCACACCTCTTCCATCAGCGAACTTCGTGTAAACACACTTGTCCGTATCGCTGACCATGTAGCCATTTGACCTTATAACTTTGTCAAATTTCTCATGCCACATCTTGGGAGCCTGTTTAAGACCGTACAAGAATTTCACTAACTTGCAGACTTTGTCTTCAAGACCCCTGATGACAAATCCCTCTGGCTGTTGCATGTAAATCTCTTCGGTCAGCTCGCCATTTAGGAAAGCCGTATTCACATCCATCTGATGTATCACCATCTTATGTATTGCTGCGAGAGCAATCAACATTCTGATGATGGTCATCCGGGCTACTGGAGCATACGTGTCAAAATAGTCAATCCCCTGCTTCTGAGAAAACTCCTTGGCTACCAACCTAGCCTTGAACTTGTCAATAGTTCCGTCTGCTTTTATCTTCTTCTTGAAGATCCATTTGCATCCGATGGGTTTCGCTCCTTCAGGAAGATCAACCAACACCCAAGTGTTATTTGAGGTGATGGAATCAATCTCATTGTCAATCGCCTCCTTCCAGAAAACCGCGTCTCTGGTCTTCATCGCCTCATCATAGGTAAGCGGATCTGCTTCCACATGATAGGTGACAAAGTCACTTCCGAAGTCCTTCGGCCTCCTCACACGCTTAGCTGACGGCTCAGCTTGTTCTGGTTCAACCGTTGTTTCAACAACATCTTCTTGGACCACATCTTCATTGAAGACTTCAGTCTCTTGTGCACCCTCATTATTTTTCGGAACATCCGGAAGAACAATATTCTTGTGCCTTGCAAACTTGTCTTCAAAATATTCTGCATCGCGAGATTCAATGATATGATTTGACTCAATATCAAGAAATCTCCGAGCATCACTCTTCTCGGCATACCCCAAGAAGATCGTCTTTGTAGTCATTGTCCCAAGCTTCTGAATCTTTAGATCTGGAAGCTTGACATACGCCAGACACCCCCACACTCGAATGACATTCAAGTTAGGTCTGACCTTGAACCAGAGTTCATGAGGAGTAACGTCTGAAGTTGCATGAGGCACTCTATTTAGAATAAAAGTGGCCGTCAATGCAGCTTCTCCCCAGTAGCACTTAGGAAGGCCAGCAGTCAACAACATTGAATTTATCATTTCTGTCAACGTCCTGTTCTTCCTCTCAGCTACTCCGTTTGATTGAGGAGAGTACGGAGCCGTAGTCTCATTGACAATTCCATGTTCCTTACAGAACGATGCGAATTCATGAGACCTGTACTCCCCACCTCGATCACTTCTTATCCTTTTGAGTTGTTGTCCAGTCTGCCGCTCAGCTTCGGCTCTGAACTCCTTGAACTTCTCGAATGCTTCGTCTTTAGCCTTCAGCAAGTAGACGAACGCATACTTTGAGAAGTCGTCGATGAAGGTTATGAAATACTTCATCCCGGCTTTTGTAGAGAACTGTTTGAAGTCACAGATATCTGAGTGTACCAACTCCAGAAGATCTGTACTTCGATTAACCCGAGGAAAGGGTTTCCTTGTGATCTTCGTTTGAGCACAAACTTCACATTTCTCTACCTTACCCCCACACTTGGAGATAAGTCCTAGACTAGACATTCTGTTTATTCGTTTACAATGAACATGTCCTAGCCTATTATGCCACAACTCAAGAGTATAAGCAGAAGGAGTGATTTCATTAATTACATTAATTACATTGGACTGATTTACAAGCTGAATCTTGAACATTCCTTCGGTATAAAAAGCTTTCCCGAAATATGTTCCCTTGATAGACATCACCATCTGGCCAGCATTGATGTCCATTCTGAGGCCTGCATTGCAGAGTAAGCCTCCCGAGATCGGGTTCTTGGCGATAGCAGGTACGTGCTTCACGCCTTGAAGCGTCAGAGACTTGCCAGAAGTCAGCTTCAGAATAACCGTCCCGATCCCTAGAACTTCAGCTTGTGCTTGGTTCGCCATTACAACCGCTTCAGAAGTGGGTGTGTAGGTGGTGAACCACTCCTTACTGGAGCAGACATGGCAGGTGGCTCCAGTATCTACCCACCAGTCTGAATCAGATCCTACAACATCAACCTGTCCAATCATAGCAATTACATCAGTAACCATTGAGACTTTGCTAGGCTCACCTTGCTCTGATTTCTTGGCCGGTGCTGTACATTCACTTTTGAAATGGCCCAACTGGCCGCACTTGAAACAAGGCATCTTTGCCTTAGATTTCTTTGACTTGAAAGAAGTTCCCTTAACATTCAAGTTGTTAGGGTTCTTCTTCTTCTTCTTCTGGAAATCTGCACGCTTTCCCTTTCCCTTTGTTTCCTTGGTCTGAACCAGATTGGCGTTAGCCAATTGCTTGGACAGTGTGTCCACCTTCAGTTGAGCCCACATCTGGTCCTCAACATAGATTTCCTGTAGGAGATCTTCAAGGGTGATCTCCAACTTCTTCCTATGCATGTTTGCATAGAACTTGCTCCACCCAGCGGGGAGCTTTGAGACAATCCCTCCAACAACAAACTTGTCGAGGAGGGGCATAGCCTCGTCTTCCAATTTCTGTCGCAACTTCAGAAATTCTTTGACCTGCGGTAGCATGGACTTCTCGTCCTCAAAGAGCCATTTGTGATATTTTTTCAACCACAAATATTTTGCTCCTGTTCTTGTCTTCTTCGTACAGTTTTTCCAGAGACTCCCATATGTCTCTGGCAATTGGTTTCTTACTGTAGGATTCTGCTAGAGAATCCTCCATAGCATTCAGGATAAGCAACCTGCAAATGCTATTCTCCCTTCTCCACTTGGCCTGAAGTTTAGTAGCCGCAGCGATTGCGGCAGCAGACCCAGTATCTCGAACAGTAGGTTCCTCTTCAAGCAATACGTGATCAACGTCTCTAAGTTGAAGAGTGAGATAAACCTTCCTCTTCCAGACTTGATAATGCTCTCCATCAAACTTCTCTAACTTACAGAAGTCAGTGTTTAGGAGTGAAGCATTAATATTTTCCATCGTAGCAATAAAGTTTTGAGATTGTTATTGCCGGGAACGCCGGGGCACGCTTTTCGATGGAAAATACAGAAACTGAAACAGTTGTAAAGACAACGTTTCAAATGCAATTCCTTAAAGAAGGTTTTGCAACAGAGATCCAGAAGGATTCTGCAAATTACGAGATCTAAAAAGATATCGTAATTCACGAATAATCTAAAGAGATTTTCGTGATCGTAGCAAACTGGCAGTAGTGCCTTCTAAAAAGAAGATACTGACAGAACTGCTAAAGGCAACAGAATGGTGACAGGCGAGAAATGGAATTGCTGGGGTGAATGATCACCTTTGCTCAAAGCTTTATTCGTCCTCTGCGAACAGCTTCCAGGAACCAGCAAGGTTGACGGAAAACCTTGGAACACTCCTGCTCTTCTGACTCCTCGGAAGACGGCGAACTCCTCTGGCAATGGCTCTACTCTTCTCTCTCTGTTTCTGAAGTAACAGAACCCACGCGTACTAAAAAGTACTAGTCTACTCTGTTGTGTTAAAGAACACTTAGAGTTTTCTCCCTGGAATTCTGATTTCTCCAACACTGAGAGAGAGGAGAGAACCTGCATATATAGCCCACGGGGCGGTTGCCAAGCAGTTGCCTGAACTTCAGGGTAGTGGCTGAACCACTCCTGAACGTGCAGCAACTGCTGTAACTGTTCCCGCTCTAATATGCAGCCAGCCATACGCACACTGCGTACGCTGCGCACACTGCGCACGCTGCGCACACTGCGCGTACTGGGCGTACTGGGCTGCGTAACTAGGCTCGCGTAACGAGATCGCGCAAGTGGCTCGCGCAACGAGCGCAACTTAAGGATGCTGACGTGCTAAGTGCAAAGTGTGCCAACAAAACGCAACATTACGCCTCATGAGCCCTTGAGCCCGAGCCCGAGCCCGAGTCCGAGTCCGCGTCCGAGTCGCTAAGCTCCTACGGAGCTTAGCTCCATGGAAATAAATTTCCAAGAGCAAAAAGCTTACAGCTTCTTAATTGTTGATTAAGCATTTATACCATTAATAATTAATCCCACATGGCACACACCCATGTGCACTACATGTGCATCTCCATAAAAGCAAAGACTCATATATATGGAGATACACATTCCTTTCTAGCCGATGTGGGACTAAAAACCAAAACAAAAGGCTAAAAACCCAACAGGGTTAAAGTTTTATGTCAAACTGAACTTGAGTTGTTTCTTATGGTAGGCTATTGCTGATACCATTTTCATTTTAATCTTTATGATGGTTGCAGGATCTCAAGTGCTTTGTGTTCTCTCTCATATCGCTTCACTTCAAGATCAAGCCCATCCAATCCTAGAACCTGAGTACCATTTGGTTAGGCCTTTTAACATTATAACCTTTGTGGTTTGAGTGAGAAATTTAAGCATCTGGAGTCGTATCAGATTGTTTTTTTTATATTACGACACAAATACTATTCCTATGTGGTTAAAGCTTCATTTCTTTTTTCTGTAAGGAACTTAATGTCCCGATGATTTTGTAGACTTTATGATCTCCTGGCGTTTAATTGTGTACCTGCGACGCGCTTTTAATTGTGTACCTGTGATTATTGTGAGATGGTTCGTGGAATACCCAATGAATTTAATACACCTTTGTGAGGTAGCCTGCTATTTCAGTTTTATAATGATATTTTAGTATTGGTGAAGGAGTGTTTGTTATTATTTAGTTTAGACATAGATTGTGAGAAGTTATTCAGCTGGACGGATTCATCACGTGGCAGTGATGAATGGTGAAACCACACATGGTAATATCCTACTATTTTTGGTAATCCTATATTTGGCAATTGTGTGATCAGTTTCTTTTGGGGTTTTGATATTATCACGTGCTATTATATCATTGGACCAGCTCACCATTCACCACTGTCACGTGATGAATCCGTCCCACTGAATAATAGATGTGATTACTTATCTTGTCAAGAAATCGGATATGTAGTTGTAATATGATCCGGGACTAACTTGCACTGAGGATCTGGAATACTTGTTCACAAGACTTTTGAGTGCCCTTGCGTTAATTGCTATTACGTGTTTGGTCATTTTGGCCTAGATAAAATTCTTGTGATTTAGACCATTTAACTTGAATCGAAACAAAGATCCGGCTCTACGTGCTCCAAGGAAGATATATTTTATTTATCAAGCCATCCTTTCTCGATGTAGGTGATAGACGACTCTACGCCATGTTGATTTGATGTTGGTTTGTTATGGAAGGTCTTGTACTGTGTTGGCATGCATGAATTTTAATCCTCTAGTCTCAAACGTTGGTCATGTTATGTACACACTAATCATTTAATTTTTGCCCATTGTTGCTCCTGCATCTAGGGGTGAACCGAACCTAAACGAATAAGGTGTTGGCAAGGTTCGAGTTTTCCAATTGTGTGTGTGTGCGTGAGTTTTCAAAAAAAAAAAAAAAACCCTAACCGAAAAGAGATTCGGTTCGGCTTGGAAAAAAATCGATTATGTTTCGGTTTTGAAAATGGTTTATAACTCAGATTTCTGAGTTATAACATCAGATATAGGCCAAACCACGTTTGAATACAACTATCCCGAACATTACATTTAGAATTTTTTTTTGAAACACCCACGTTTAAACTTCGTTTTTGGAGAAGTTCCAAAACCCTACTTTCTGAAATCAACTTCTCCCAAATCCTAACCCCCCCCCCCCCCCCCCTTCTCTCTCTCTCTCTCTCTCTCATTTGTGCTCTCTGCTCTCCAACTCTCCACCCCTACCCGCTCCTCCCCAACTCTCCACCTCCAGCTCTAGTGCCTCCTCTCCACCGCCTCCCTCTCCCCCATCGCTTCCCTCTCCTCCTCCTCCTCCTCCTCCTCCCGAGAACCTCCCTCTCCCCTCCTCCTCCTCCTCCTCCTCCTCCTCTTCGACGTCGGTTGTGGGAGTCGAAACTCGAAACCCTAGCTCGTCGACGGTGGACTTGGCTGCCTCGAGCTCAATCCATGACTCGTCGACGATGGACTTGGCGGCCTCGAGCTCGGTACACAGCTCATTTGTAATGTTGTCAGACTTGGACTCGGACCCTGCTCCGGACAACTCGCCATGGCACCACCTCGTCCACGACCTCGACGGAGTCCGACTCGCTATTCGAGTCTGACTTATGCTTCTTCGGGCTCTCGAGGACAATATTTGGGAACTTTCGTCGACGAGAACGGTTGGACATAGTTTTGAGAGAGACACGGTTGGGCATTGCTGTGGTCATATTTAAAAAATATTTTACCAAACATAATATTTTTTTTCAACCTATTTTTCAAATGAAAGTAACCAAACTCAAACTCAAAATCTTTATACTCAAAAAATAACTTTATAACTTACGTTCAGAAAACTCTTTTCAGAACTAAATTTCAAAATACATATCCAAACGGACTTCCCGTTTTAGTCTATAAACCGAATAAGATTTATAAAATTATGTAAATACTCTCAATCATATAGATATTTTATGATTACAAATGCATATACTTTGAAAACAACAATTCTATATATTTGTTTTGAAGTCAAATTTTGATAATTTAACAACTAGTACAACTTTGTATGCAATTTTGAATATACAACATAAAATTACAAATTTTAATATTATTTAATCAATAGACACAGCCTAACTGAATAAACTGAATCGGTTATTCGGTTATGTTTCAATTTTGGTTAATTTTGGTTCGATTTCAATTTTGGCTAATTTTGGTTTGATTTCGGTTTTATATTTCAGAATTTTGGTTTATTTGGTTTTAACTATTTCGGTTGGATTAAAACCAAATATTCACCCCCACTTGACAGGCCTAAAGATTTTTTGCCTTCGGAGGACCATAAAAAAATTGACAATGCTAGACATGTTTATGTCTTCAGAGTTTTAGACCTGCAAAAATGAAGTTGACAGTTCTACCAACGGTCAAAATTACGATTTAAAGTCCGAACTCTCTAGCCTAGTGGTATTAAAGCGGACATCCGGAGGGACAGATAAGGTTAGAATCCTCCAATTGTGTGTGCGCGTGGGATATGGGAAAAAAATTGTGATTTAAATAATTTTCCCATGTCAACACTACTAAAATAACCCAGATTAGCGACGTCAGGAGACGTCGCTAAATACAGGAAATACGTCGCTAACAATGATTTGCGACGTATTTAGCGACGAAAAACCTACGTCGCTTATAGGCAAGTCGCAGATGGCAATTTAGTCGCTAAACGTCGCTATTTGCGACGCGTAGTTAATCGTCGCTAGACGTCGCAAAATGAGCGACAGATAGCGACGTATAAGTACGTCGCCAACATTGCGACGTAAAGCGACAACTAGCGACGCTTCAAAAGTTTATAAATGATGACGAGGCATGGCATCCACGTGGCCACGTGGGCAACGTAGCGACGTATATTAGCGACGTCGAGCGACGTAACGTCGCTAGTTAGCGACGTATAGCGACGTCTGTGTGACGTCGCAGTACGTCGCAGAACGTCGCTATACGTCGCTAATATAAAAAAAATATTTAAAAAAATATAATTGATATTTTTGTTATGCTGTGTGTCTGTGTTTACAGTGTGTGTGAAGTGCAGTGTTCGAACCATCGACAGTTTCGCTTACTGTTGTATGTTTTATCTTTGATAGAAAGAGCAACAGTTCATGGTGCACTTCTCAGAGCTTCCTCTTCACGTCCTTCACCTTCTCGGGAACCTTTACGACGTCCGAGAAAGTGAAGGACGTGAAAATGAAGCTCTCAGAAGTGCACCCTGAACTGTTGCTATTTCTATCCAAGATAAAACATACAACAGTAATCGAAACTGTCGATGGTTCCGAACACTGTATTTCACATTCACTGTAAACACAAACACACATCATAACAAAAATACATAATATATTTTTTTAAAATTTTGGCAGCATCTCCTTTGTATATCAGATCATCGCTTATAACCCAGCGTAGGTATATTTGTCATCCCGTCGCAGATATCACAAAGTAAATATCACAATAAAAATAGGAGGCAGTGCAAAGTAAATATCACAGACACACATCCTCACAAACATCCAATAGAGTCAAATAAAAATGAAAGATGATAAAAAGTCTCCCACCAAGTGTATAAACAACAGTGTATGAATAAACAATTTGCCCATAGGGCCAATACATACAAGTCATAAAAAAACCAATAAAATCACTGCGGACCCCTGCCGCGCAACTGGGATAGAATGTAGTCATACTGCTCCTGGGTGAGCTGTACCGTAGGGGCAGTAGGAGGCAGTACAATGTCTGGAGTCGGCGCCGGAGGCAGTGCAGTATCTGGAGTCGGCGCCGTCGATGGACCCGGAGGACGTACCTGCTCCAGCTCTCGCAGTCGCTCACCATGCGCAGCAAGGGTACTCACCACCTTCTCAGTATACTGAGCGAGTGAGAGAGAAAGGCTCCTCTGCGATCCGTCCAGCTCGACCTGTCTACGCTCCGTGCGCTGCGTAGACTCGGTGAGCGTCTGTAAGTTGGCAGCTGCAGCCTGATGCAGACTCATCAGCTCCTGTATACTGCGCTCGACCGCATCAAATCGTCCGGTGACGATCGGAGGATCGGATCGTCGCTCGACCGCATCAGAAATCTGCTGCTGCAACTCGCGACGCAGCTCCTCGATCTGACGACGAACATCCTCAGCTCGTGACGACGCCTGCGTAGCCGGAGACTGCGCACTGACAGAGGGGGCCCGGGATGACTCCGAAGCCAAATACGCGCCGTAGGATCCCGTACCGTAGTACGTACCCTTCTGAAGACCGCCAACGGCGGTCATCCAGAGCTCGTCCGGCGATGGCTCTGCAGGCGGCTGGGAGGAAGTACCAGCCCCTCCCTCTGCTTGCGCACTAGCAGCAGCAGCAGCATCAGCCGCCTCCTTCTATAGCCGAACAAACTCGGCCTAGAACATGTTTGCTAACGTGTAAGTGTTTACTAAAGTCTATATTGATATCTATTTTCCTGTTTTCTAAATTATAGTCAGTTAATATTAGTTGAATAGAACGTACATATGCCTGCGTCGCCCTCTCGTCAATGAAGTCCCCAGCCCTCCGATGGGTGACCAGGAAGACGGTCACCATGTTCGGGTCCTCACCCTTCTTTACCTGTTAAAATATATTATCTATTATTAGTATTAAACATTATATCGAACTATATATAAATTAATGTCCGTCATAGGAAACGTACCAGACGACGAAAATGCTCCGTCATCGGAATGGAGCCGCCACACCACTTACCGGCGCTCGACCGCGCCACCTTGGCCTTCTCAGACCGCTCCTGGTACTGGCGCTCGCTGAATCTAGCCTTCATCGCAGTCCACTGCTCTGGCGTAATCCAACCCTGGATCGGACGTCCGGCGCGATCACGACGCTTCTGGTCGTCGATCGCATCACGGATGAGCTTGGCTATGACGGCAGGAAATTGGCCCTCGATCCTCGCCGCCCGGTGTGGTGGATAGAAATAGGTCCTCTACAAGAAGTAAAATACAAAAGTTGTATAATATACACAAATGATTATTAAAATTTAAAAATAAACAAATTTTTTACCTTGAAGTGGGCGAACCAAAAGGCCTTCCTATCTGCGGGAGCATCTGAGTAGTTGAGCCAAGGCCCACCATAGTTCTGCCTCACAAATGTCCCCAGCTGTCTCTGTACTGCAGAAGGCCGATATCTATACAATAATAATTTTTCATGAATATATATGTACATATAATCATTTGAGAAATATATAATAATTAATTAACTTACTTCATAGGCCCGTCCGTCCAAATCTCCATACGCGTCTCGCCCGGGGGAGCGCATGGAGGGTCGCTCTCACCTCCTGCCTGGGCAGGATCAGTCTGATCGCCGTCCTCCATATGATCGGCGTGGGCTCCCTCCATAGAGCCGTCGACAGTAGGAATGCTGGACGGGGGATCAGGGATGCTGGACGCGGGATCAGGAAGGCTGGACGACGAGGGAGGAGTCGCCAACCTGCTAGAACTGCCCTGTCCCGGTAATGGACCGGGAACAGGAAGGCTGGACGACGAGGGAGGAGTCGCCAACCTGCTAGAACTGTCCTGTCCCGGTAATGGACCGGGAACAGAACGGTACACTGGCGTACTCGGAGATGAGGATGAGGGTGCGGAACTGCCCTCTCCATCCCCAGCCCGAGGCTGACGGGACTGCCTAATATATAATCCTCCGCGTCGTCCAGATGGTCTAGTCATACCTGACAATAAAACATATGACAATAAAACAAAAAAACATATTTATATGATAGACATCACAGATTTTTGAAAAATATTATAGTCAAAAAGTGTCACTGAAGTGTCAATAAAAGTGTCAATAAAGTGTCACTGAAGTGTCACAGATTTATATGATAGAAGTGTCACTAAAGTGTCAAATATGATTATAAAACAAACGTACAGATTTAATCCTCTTCTGAAAATTCATCTAGTTCGTTTAGCTCATCTACTTCTTCTTCTTCTTCTTCTTCTTCTTCTTCCTCCTCTACATCTTCACTTTCATCTGCATCTTCCTCTTCAGATAATTCTACTTCTTCTACACAATTAGATGTGTAATAGGAAACTTCCGTCGTGTCCACTTCTATAATATTTGTTACAAGAGGTAGTTCATCCTGTTGATAAGCTATATCGTCAACCTCAAAGGTATTTCTAGCTTTGGTCTTGCATACTGCCCACCAGTCCGACCTTGTTGTTCCCCGTTTAGGATAACTTGTGAAGTACACGAGCTGAGCCTGACTTGATAGGACAAATGGTTCATAGGCTTGATATCGACGCCGATAGTTTATATCAACAAGACCGTGCTTGTCTACTTTCCAACCTTGACCTTCAATCGGATCGAACCAATCACACCTGAATAACACAATCTTAGCAGGCTCTATTCCATAACTATATGTCAGCTCCACAATCTCCCGTAACACGCCATAGAAATCGTTGCCCGCATCAACATCTTTGTAGTTCGAAGATCTGATACACAAACAGCTGTTTTTGGTAGAATCGAGATCCACAAAGTTGTCTCTGATCGGGCAAGTTGTTGACTTGAACCTAAACCCATTAACACAGTAGCTTGGCCATATTTTTGCAGCATAAATTGGTCCCTTGGCTAGCGTTCTAATAGACTCATTCTCAAGTCTTGCGTATGGACGATCGACCTAAATACCACGAAAGAAGCAATTAAGCTCATTCTCAATCAAGTGCATATACAAAAAGGTAATTACAGAGTTCTCAAGTCTTACATATGCACTCAACCATGATGGAAAATAACGTCTCATTTCTTGTTCTAGTTCTTCTTCTGTTATGTGTGGCCTACCCGACCTCACATCATCATTAAATATGCTGAAAACAACATCGTTCAATTAATGTAATAGTATAATAATTAACACTATTAAAATAATATAGACGTATTAATTACTTACCCCTCCAGTTTCTCTACTTCCTCCTCGTCGCAGTTGAGTAATACATACACCTGAGCAGCCCTTAGCTCATCATCGTTCAGATATCTCTTTTTCATCTTACCCGATGGCTTTCCTGGAGCATTGAATACCTTCAGTATTGTATCATTACTTTCATGATCTCCCTCGTCGTTTCTGGAAGCTCTCGTTCTATTAGTTGCAACATGAGGCTTGAAATACATCGAACAAAAGTTTGTAATCTCCTCGAGAACATAGGCTTCACAAATAGAACCCTCGACCCGTGCCTTATTTTTCACCTTTCTTTTTAGGTGATTCAAATGTCGCTCGAACGGGTACATCCATCGATATTCGACGGGTCCACCAACACGTGCCTCATAGGATAGATGAATCGGCAAATGCTCCATAGAGTCGAAGAATCCAGGAGGAAACACCATCTCTAGCTTGCATAGTGTTACCGCAATGTCCTTCTCTTGCTTTTCTAGACGATCAACGAGCAATTTCTTAGAACAAAGATCCCTGAAGAATATGCTAAGCTCCGTCAATGGATCCCAAACTGCCTGCGGTAAGAATTCCCGAAATGCAATCGGAATTAACCTCTCCATGAATACGTGACAATCGTGGCTCTTCATACCCGTCAATTTGTTTTCCTTCGGATTGACACATCTTCTCAGATTTGACACATATCCGTCTGGAAATTTTAGGCCCTGGATCCACCAACAAAGTCTCACTTTATCCTCCTTGTCCAGCGAAAAAATTGACTTCGGAAGGAACTGTTTTCCATTCTGCTGTATCAAATACAACGCAGGGCGTTTGCATATTTCTTTTAAGTCCAACCTGGCCTTGGGATTGTCTTTCGTTTTTCCCTTTACGTCCATCACAGTATTAATTATGTTATCAAACACATTCTTCTCAATATGCATGACATCAAGATTATGTCTGATCAGATTGGTACTCCAGTATGGCAGATCCCAGAATATGCTCCTCTTTGTCCAGTTATGAACTCTACCAAATCCATCGCACTTGTACCCAGTTGTAGGATCTTCGATAGCACTTGGAAAATCTTTAACCTCCTCCCATATCGTGTCTCCGCACCACCTTGGCGGTGGATCACCCTTCTCTACAACGCCGGCACGGAAAGCATTCCTGTTCCTTCTGAACGGATGATCTTTTGGCAGAAATTGCCGATGACAATCAAAGAAGCACGGCTTTCCGCCGTGTTTCAAGCGGAAAGCCTTACTACGGTCCATGCAATACGGACATGAGAGACGGCCATGAGTGCTCCATCCAGATAACATTCCATAGGCCGAAAAGTCGTTGATGGTCCACATAAGGGTTGCCTTCATCTGAAAATTCTGCTTCCTGGAAACATCGTACGTGTTAGCGCCTACTTCCCATAACTGATTCAACTCATCTATCAAAGGCTGTAAGTACACGTCAATGTTCCTCTTGGGATTGTTCGGACCAGGAATTATAACGGTTAGAAACATGTACTGAGTCTTCATGCACATCCAAGGCGGTAGGTTATACGGAGTAACAATCACAGGCCAGCACGAATACTGGGATCCCGAAAGACCAAAAGGAGTAAAACCGTCAGAAGATAGTCCCAACCTGACATTTCGCGGATCTGAAGCAAAATCTGGATACACTCGATCAAAGTGCTTCCACGCTTCTCCATCGGATGGGTGATCCAACACTCCTTCAATCTGTTCTCGCATGTGCCAACTCATATTTTCGGCCGTCTCTTTCACCATAAATAATCTTTGCAACCGCGGCGTTAAAGGCAAGTAGTGCATTGAATCGGTCGGTCTTCTTGCACCGGTAGACCTTCCTGTACTAGTTGTCTTATAGCGATCAGCACCACAAAATCTGCACACATCTGCGTCCTTGTCGTCTTTGTAGTACAGCATGCACCCATTGCGACAGGAATCGATTTTCTCGTATCCCATCCAGAGCGATCTCACCATCCTCTTAGACCGGTAGAAGTCTTTAGGCAACTTAGCACCCGCCGGCAAGATCTCTATAATCAACTCCAACACTCGGTTGTAGCATTCTTGCGACATGTTAAAATCTGACTTAATGCTCAACAGTCTTGTAACCACCTCCAACGGTGAATGATCCTCACAACCAGGATATAATGGAGTCCTTGCATTCTCCAGCAACTCCATGAACTGTGCAGCATCGGCGTTCGGTGCCTCCTCAGGTGCATCATGAACGAAACTAGGCCCCGCAGCGTCGAAAACCATGTTCATGCACCCGTCGTCGTATGCATGATTATCTGAAACAAAATTAGGTCCCGCATGCATATACGGCTCAACGTTAAGGCTCCGGCTCTGATGCTAAAGACACAAGTTCTCCGTGTGCGGTCCACTGATAGTAATTAGGCGTGAAACCCCTCGAGTACAAATGATATGTCACTTCCACTTCTGGATAATATTTCACGTTATGACATTTCACACACGGACACTTAATTTTGGTGCCGTCCATGTACTGAGGGAACGCCTTAGCAAACTGCAGGAACTGCTCTACTCCCGCTATGTATTCATCCCGCACACCACACATATCATCAGGACGACGATTGTACATCCATGAACGATTCCGCAAGTAGTAATTCATATCCATTTGAAAATAATTCTGCAAAGATGGACACACATTATCCAACAGGCACAAATTCGTATATAATGTCTTATTATGGGACACACATTAGTAGCGGACAGTTACTAATAACAATGATATTGACCGATACCGATACGGTTTGGCATGTTCCGATCAGATACAGACCGATACCAAATATTGACCAATACCGACATTGGCATGTTCCGATACTATACAGACCGATACCGATACCAAATATTGACCGATACCGACATTGGCATGTTCCGATACCGATACTATACAGACCGATACCGACATTGGCATGTTCCGATACTATACCGACATTGGACAGTTACTAATAACAATGATATTATCCAACAGGCCGATACCGATACGGTTTGGCATGTTTCGATCCGATACAGACCGATACCAAATATTGACCGATACCGACATTGGGGGTCTTTGTTCCGGTCAATTCGGCAAAACCAATCGGTAAGGATGACTACTATTTCATATAATTTCAAAACTACTAAGAAATAACGCTGAAATACTTAAAATTATGCCTAAATGTATAAAATATATGTTTTTAAATGTAAATAATTTATTAATAATTATTTGTTTTCCGATACCAAAGTTCGATACTCCGATATGATACCGTCGATACTACCGGTATCGCCGATACCAATACTCATAGGAATAGTCCGATACCGATTCCGATACCGATATTGTGAACCTTGGGTATATATCGTCAACATTTCAGATTCTTAAAATGAATTTCAAATGGATTTCAAATGAATTTCAAATGGTATATATCCCTACATTTTGCGAATCCCTTGAACAAAAAATAAAATCCTATAATGTGAAGTAGGCATGCACGAAGAAAATTTCTTTTCGAGCCAACAAGATTTGTAACGATCCTAACATTTGGAAAGAATTAACATCACCATTATATATCATAATAAATCACAAACATAAGCAAGGAAAGGAAGTAGTTAACATGGCATTGTCTTCCAAAGTTCAAAATGACATGAGCCCGGTTCATGTCCCGCTCTTACTGCTACTACTACACCTACTTCGGTCCATTTGAGTCACATCTATTCTCTCCTTTCTTTCTTTTTTCTTTTTTCTTAGTACCACTTGCAATATGTGACAGAGAAATCTATCGACCAATATTAATGGCAGTAGACCAGCATTCAATGGAGACCAAGAGGAAGAGCGAGAGAAGCAACAAAATCGTACTCGATAAAGAAAAGTGGCAGACTGTACCCACCCCAACCCTCCCCTGCCTTCCCTCCCCCCTCCCTCCCTCCCCCCTCCCCTGCCCCCCCCCCCCCTCCCCATACCCCTGCACCCACCTCAACCAAAATATACACTTCACCCCTGCCCCCCTCCCCTACCCCTGCACCCACCCCAACCCTCCCCTGCCCCCCCTCCTCCCTCCCCCCCCCCCTCCCTCCTCCCCTGCCCCCCCCTCCCCATACCCCTGCACCCACCCCAACCCTCCCCTGCCTTCCCTCCCCTGCCCCCCTCCCCCTGCACCCACCCCAACCATGCCCCCCTCCCCCTACCCCTGCACCCCCCGGGTACCCCCACCCCTCCCTCCACCCCTCGACAGTAAGACCCCCCCACCCCCTGCACCCAACCCCACCCCTCTCTCCCCCCTCGACAGAAAGACCACCCCAGCAGCTAGGGTTAGAGTTCTCGTGTCCGTGTCTGTGTCTAGATAGCTAGGGCTAGGGTTAGGGTTTACTTGAGGAGGGTGGCTTCGTCGGAGGATGGAGGCGGCGAGGAGGGTGGCTTCGTCGGAGGAGGAAGCGGCGAGGAAGGCTCCTTCGTCGGAGGAGGGAGGCTGGTCGCCGGAGGGAGGGGTCAACGGGCGAGCGGGGTCTCCGGGGGGAGAAGGGGGAGGGTCTCGCCGGAGGGAGTGGTCGCCGGAGGGGGAGGGTTCGCCAGGGGGAGAGGGGAGAGCGGGAATAAATTTTTGGGTGAAAATTTTGGGATTTCGATCGGGCCAGGAACCCTATATGAAATAAAACAGCAACGCCTACATGAAACGTTGCTAAACGTCGCAAGCCAGCGACGTAAATTATACTACGTCGCTGAACGTCGCTACTCAGCGACGTACAGCGACGTGTAGCACAAGACGTCGCTATATGCAATTATCAGCGACGCGTATTTCCGCCGTCGCTAATATACGTCGCTATTTAAGCATATTTTAGTAGTGCAATAACACTTGCCTAAAATATAGATTTTTTATAAGGGCACATTAAAACTTGATCAGGGCTAGCCAGGATTGGGACTAGCCTATGTTTGAGGAAAAATTATTGGGGCTATCCTATTTTTTCTACTCATGGGGCTGTCCCAACCTCCCCCCCCCCCCCCCCCCCCCCCCCCCCCCCCCCCCTCCCCCAAACCCTAAATTTCACTCTCATTTGCAAATTTTACTCTCTCTCTCTCTCTCTTTTCCAAAACCCTAACTTTCTTCCTTCTCTTCTTCTTCTTCTTCTTCTTCTTCACCATTTTCCACTCCCCAAACTATATATCTTCTTCTTCATCTTCTTCTCCACAATTTTTTCATTCTAAACCATAGTTTTCTTCTCCATCATTTCCATCAAAACCCTAGTTTTTCTCTCCACAATTTTCATTCTCATCATTTTGATTCCTCACAAATAATGCATGAAAATAAATCCTAACATGTTTATTTCATTTTTTTTCTCACAAAAAATGCATGAAAATAAACCCTAAAATGTATATTTCACTATATTATCAAGATGGAAATAAATTCTAACATATGTTTTTCATTCGGCCATTTCGATTTTAGGACTGCCAAAAATTGTGGCAGTCCTAAAATGTACTTGTTTTACAACAAGTCCCTTTTAGGACTGCCACAATTCCTGACAGTCCTCAATACTGACTGCCAGAAATTGTGGCAGTCCTGTTGTATAGAAAGGTCAGCAAGATCCTTTCAAGGCTAGAAATTGTGGCAGTCTTCTTGTACAGCAAGTTCTTTTCAGGACTGCCACAATTTCTGGCATTCCTCAATACTTCCAGGACTGCCAGAAGTTGTAGCAATTCTGGTATAAACTTGCTCAACAAATATATTTCTTCTAGAATTAGGATTTCATACATAAACTAGGGTTTAGAGAAAAAAAAATGAGAAATTAGAAAAAAGAAAAAAAATTGGAGAAAGAGATGTTCTTTTTGTTTTCTTTATTCTTTATTCTTTCTTCTTTCTTCTTTATTCTTGTGAAGAAGGAGAAGAGAGGAAAAGAAAAGAAAAAGTTATCTTTTATATCTAAGAATTGGATAGTCCCGAGTAAATTTTTTCAGTGACAAATTTGTAAATAAATGAAAGTTAAGAATGTGACAGTCCTGATCAACTTTTGATGTGTCAAAATATATCGGGCCCACCCACTTATCTTTTTTTTCTCGATAAGGTCTTCTTCTCGATAAGGTCTTCTTCTCCTTCTCCATTTCTTCAACTCTCTCGAACCATGGCTTTCACTATACTACCCACCAATCCAACCTTTCTTCCCATGGCACCATCGTCGTCATCTCTCTCCAAACAAAGACCAATCGCCACCGCCGCCACCTTCTCCTTCTTCTCTTCTCCCCCTTCTCCTCCCTCCTCCTCCACCACCGCCCGCTCATCCGTATCCGTCCTCCATCCTCCTCCTCCGGACCACGCCATCCAGACCCAAACCCGCGCGCTCGTCCGCAGGCGAAGCCGAACTGGCAGTCATCGAAGAAGCCCCCGAAAAGGAAACCGCCAT
Source organism: Iris pallida (assembly GCA_029216955.1). Lineage (NCBI taxonomy): Eukaryota > Viridiplantae > Streptophyta > Magnoliopsida > Asparagales > Iridaceae > Iris > Iris pallida. The sequence continues at coordinate 22,800,969 of JANAVB010002199.1, read as the reverse complement.
TGAAGGAGAAGAAGAAGAAGAGGAAGAACAACCTCCAAGGAAACCCATCGTCAAGCTTGGGGACATCATGGGGGTAGTTTCCGTAATTTATGACCCCCTTTCTTTTTATGTAACCCCAAATTAAGTAATTTACTCCCTTTGTGTGGATGGGTGGGCCGGTAGATACTGAACAAGAGGGCTGTCGAGTCGGCGGAGAAGGAGAGGCCGGTTCCCGACATTAGGACCGGCGACGTCGTCGAGATTAAACTGGTATAATTTCATTCTCTCTCTTTTCTCTGAAGTTGGTGTTTGGGTTCAACATCTGATTGTAGCATTTTACAACGTTCACGATGTTTGTGTTTGATTTGATGTGTTGATTACCAACAACAAAAGTTGCAATAACTGCCCCCGATTTCCCCGAGTACTTACTTCATTAGCCGCGAAAATGGTTGCAACACCACGTATGTAGTCGTATTCGTAATGCCACTTACAACGACAAATGCTGAATGATATTTCCATTTTACTGGCAAGTAAACAACACGTAAGTGGCGTTGTGGTCATTTCTAAGGGCTTGTTTGGATAGGTGAGAGTGCATTGAAAGTGTCACTTTCATTGCAACCGACCGTTGGTGTAGGTTTGGACTTTGGATCTCTCTTGCAATTCTATTGCATGTGGTTGTGATTTGATTTCATTGCAACTGAAGTGTCATTTCTCAGTTGCAGTAGAAATGGATTGCAACTCTGCTGCAGGTGGTTATGCTCTCTGCTTTTTTAATACTCATCTACACTTTCATGTTATCATCCAACAAAATGGCCGGAAAAAAAAAAACTATATCCAAACACATTTTGGAAAGTGATACATTCACACTTTCATTGCAAGGGCATTGCATTACAACGGTTGAAAGTGACACTTTCACACTTTCGAGGAGCTACAAGCATCCCAACAGCCCCTACTATCCAAACAGGCCCTAAGTGTAGTAACTGGATTTACTTGCAACAACCTAAACACTGGAAATGCTTTAGTTCCAGCACCATTTTGATTTTGACATGGTAGTCCTGTTTGAGGCAACCAAACACCCTGTTATGGTTTGTTTTGTTTTATGTTGATGTGCCGTGAATTGGGGTAACAGGAAGTTCCGGAGAACAGGCGGCGAGCCTCGACTTATAAAGGGATCGTTATCTCGAAGCAGAATGCGGGGTTCCACACCACGATCCGGATCCGGAGGATCATTGCTGGTATTGGTGTCGAAATCGTCTTCCCAGTGTAAGTCCTCAAATCTTTTCCTTACAATATTTATGGTCTATATTGCACGTACGCTGCGCACACTGCGCACTCTACGCACGCTGCGCACACTGTGCACTCTACGCACGCTGCGTACGCTGCGCACACTGGGCGTACTGGGCTGCGTAACTGGGCCAGCGTAACTGGGCTCGCGTAACGGGCCGCGCAACGTGGTCGCGCAAGTGGCTCGCGCAACGAGCGCAACTTAGGATCCACACCACGATCCGGATCCGGAGGATCATTGCTGGTATTGGTGTCGAAATCGTCTTCCCAGTGTAAGTCCTCAAATCTTTTCCTTACGATATTTATGGTCTATATTGCACGGACACGAGTAGTAGACACCATGATATGGACATAGTGCTACATACATGGCATAGATTTTGGCATGTCCTAGCGTGTTTTGGAATGTTTGTGTCTTGTCCATGTGTCCAACATAATGCACATAGTTACAAGGTCAGTTTTTGGAGTTTCCGTGCTTCTAAATTAGATAGATAATCTCTTTTACCTGAAAATATCATGTTTGATCCTAAAAAAGAGGCCATATTAACAGATACATTGTCAAGTTGACAATGGTAAGCCTTTTGATGTTTTTGTGTTTCATAATTGGAGATGACATGTCAATAAGTATTAAGTATGCTCATTTTCATCCACATTCATTCACAAAGGATATGACTCGGCGTTCCCTAAGATGATTGTATCAGATTATTTCTCAAGTGGCTAGTTGTGCATTCATGTAACTTCTTTAAAAGTCACTTGTTTAGTGCAGTTATAAAGATCCTTCATCTTTGGCTTTAGTAACATCACTTTATTCAGTTAGAGTGACCACTTAAAATACTGCTGTTTTAACTATTTCTCTTTTTTTGGGGGCATCTCTAGACTAGCTGATAATCAATAAACATATGGGAGAGGAACTAGGGAAATAGGAAATTAGGAATACGATGAAAGTTGAAATGCCGCAACTCACATGTGGATGAACAGAAAAAGGCTTGTAAAGTGATTGGAAGCTGGATTGACAACTAATTAGCAAATTTTTGTTTCAAGAAAATGGTCCTTACCCAGCCCTTAGCTTATCAAACATGGCGATGTTATGAGAGAGGAAATATGGTGTTGGTAATAATTACGAGTTTTTATTACAGAATGGAGGTTATGAGGAATGGCCCAAATGGGGTGCTAAATATCTACAGGCATTTGTAGTCTCATTGCCTTGCATTGGAAATTACACAAGTGGTTTATATGTTTACTACCTGAAATCCCTCGTGGAATCCAAATCCTTGACATATATGTATTTGGAAATCTCCAAGGCATGGATGTGTTGGATTATGCTCATTGCAGGTTATTGTAGTTGAGATACGGAGACTTCTGTTATTCCTCAGCTTCCCTTGCCTGCTTTATATACTGCCTGAAATCCCTCTATCAGACTGTTAGTAGAGTTCTTCTGTATTACTACAGTGAAGTCTATGAAGTACTCAATTACTTTGCTCTTCTGTAGTCACAAGAGCCTTCACATTTCAACTTGTCAGGCTGTATGCATATCCTTGTTAGTAGTTAACATCTCATAATACCCTTCATTTCACAAGGATTATACTTTGATTTCCGTATACGTACAAATATACAATAAAGTAGCATGTGGCTGCAGGATATTGTTGCTGCCAAGAGTGTATTAAAGTTTTCTATGCACTTCAGCATCAATCATTTGCAGGCTATCTAATAGTTCCAGCCAACCATCAAATAATTATTCTACATATTTGTGGCTTTGCATATCTCAAAATAGAAAGTAGAGGTACTGTAACTCTAGGAACCACCTCACGAGTATTCCGACTAATGCTGAACTGGTCGACTTAGATCTTGATAGTAGGTAAATCCTCGGTATGAATCATTGTTTTCCCTTTGCAATCTTAATCTTAGAGAAAATTGCTAGTTATTTCAACTTTCTAAATGTTTGCACTGTGGACTAAAATACTTTGGGAACTAATTAGCGGACTTCTCGTGTTACAGGTACTCGCCTAACATTAAGGAGCTGAAAGTAGTCAGCCACAGAAAGGTGAGGAGGGCAAGGCTCTACTACCTGAGGGACAAGCTTCCTCGTCTTTCGACCTTCAAGTGATTCACATAAAGATGTTCAATTTCTTGTCTTGCTCGACGTTGCAAGTTTTGTACTTCCTCTGTATCTTCTCAACCATGAAATTCTAGATGTAATTCTTCGGTGGTTTCCTGTTCAACCTTGAGAGAAGGTTTCGGATTTTGGAAGGCTACTAATATGTTTTTAAAAAAAAAATTGGAAGGTTGTTCTGATGTTGATACTGCATTTTGATCTTTTGATGATACATACCAATACTTCAGTTTCGTACCGGTTTTATAAACAGAAAAGGGATTGGAATTACTATTTGGTTTAATGATGGGAAGTTTGGAGGAAGAGAAGGCTCAAGAAAACAAAATTTAGGTGCTTCTATATGAAGTAAATGGCGAATATATTTGATGGAAACAAAAACACTGGAATGATTATTGAAAGATTTATTAGGTTTCTTGGCTCATTAATACAATAGGGAAGAAATTTATGTGTAAGGGCTACATTTTAAATTCCCAAGCAGATAAAATCAGTAAAGACAGCTACAAGACTGTAAAAGTTATTCTTAAAAGAAATATATTTTATTCTAATCATCTGGAATGGAATGGGGCCACCTGGAAAAAGTTGTCATATCCCAATAATTCTTAAATTTTCATTTTGTCCTATTAACATCCTTTTATTGGGAGAAAAAGTCTTTCCAGTGACCCATTCCATCATCTGGAATGGAATGGGGCCACCTGGAAGTGACCCGCACAAGTAAGCAATGGCCCACCTACATGTCAACCATTGCTGGTTATATTGTTGCTTTCATTTTATGGGCTGCAGCAAACAGCATTTATTTTATTTCTTTCATAAATGCGAGGAAGAAACCGCGCACTGAACCACGCTGACGTGATCCTCCTACTGGCTCCAGCCATCTCCATGCTAGCACTGGGATCCACCTCCGCTAATGGAAGACCGTCACGTCAGCACGATCCGTCGCGTGCGGTCCTTTCTCTGTTCAACTAACAGCGTTGTTTATTTTTCCAAAACTTAGAGGTAGGTAGTATAAATAACCCTTTATAAAATCATCTTCAAGAATCACAATTATAATTACAAATATTATGAAATCATCATATTTTGCTTGAAATCATCACGAATATAATTATAGACTATGTTTCTGCAATCCAATTCGACTACCCCTAGCTCTTTGTTACAAATACGAAATACTAATTCCAAAACCAACTATCGCTTAAGTAATAAAAGAGAGAGAAAATGGTAAAGAGCATCTTTTGTTTGTAACTTCACTAGAAATGCAGACCCCATAAGCGACATATCGCATATCTTACACTATATAATGAATCTTCAAAATGGCACAAAAGTGAGCCGTCTAAGTCGTCATTATATTACGGTCCATTTTATTTAAAAAAATTATGTAAAAATTGTTGAAAAAAGTTTAAATTTGTAAACATGGAGAATCGAACTCAACCAAACAAGAAAAATATCTCACACCTTAACCACATGCGCTAGAAGAGATATTTGACTATAGTTGGATACTATTCTTATTATCAGTTATTATACGTGCAAAACACGTACATTTACTAGTGGTTAAGTAGGGATTTAAGGAAATGTAAAGTAGTATCTCTTGCTTGTAACATTGCGAGAAAATACAGATTTGATCAACGATGTTTATTTTAGGACATGTTGGTTAGTTCAACTTGATGATGAAAATGAAAGTACAATCTAGTATGGAACAAAATATTCATTTTAGAAATATGATGACCTAGAAAAGTAGGAAAAAGGAAATAACGATTTATGAATATGAAAGCCATTGACAGTGGTCCGCCGAGTTATTCATTTTCTATTCATAACTCAATTAAAGCAATTGAAGATACATATCATCATTTTAATTTTGAATGTAAAGAACAAAAAAAGGAAAAGAAAATAAGGATTTATGAATATGAAAGTTTCTTTTCTAAATTTGATTTCAACTTTTACACAACCAAACAAACTTTAAAAAGAAAATAAAAATGAATCATATTTCCAGAAGATATGCTTCTTCTTCTTTTTTTCTTTTCTCACTTTCTTCTTAACTAAACCCCTAGTAATATTGCATATATGGTTGTAAAAGTTGAGATGTATAACCTTTTCTGTCTTAATTTAAATTTCAATATTTAACTTAAGAACAGTAACAAATTTGAAGCCCCTAGTGGTCGGTACGGAAATCCCCTAGTGGTTGATACGGAGAGGTATAAAGCTGAGGGACAGCTGGATGGCGGACGGTCTTAGGATCAAACCACGTCACCGATGATGCAAAAAAAAGATTTTTTTTTAAAAAAAAAATCCCCTCTCCCTTACTAATACTATATGCCTAAATTATACTTGATCAAAATAAAAACCAATGCTCTTATTTGCGACTACCAGGGCACTAGGACTAAATTTTTTTGGCAAGATGTTATTTGACAAGACCCACAACTAAAGTGTAGTTTTTTTTGAAATCCCACTCACACACGCAATTGGGGGGCTCGAACCTTGCCGGCCCCTCCGGGTGTCCGCTCTAATACCACTAGGCTAGAGAGCTCGGACCAACTAAAGTGTAGTTGCAGACTGGAAGATACACCCCCAATTATTTCTCAAGAGTGGGCCCAAACTATACTAAATTTGGCACCTAAAAACATTAGGGAAAAAAAAAGGTTAATTATAAGGGCACAACTCTTTTTGATCGGGGCTAGCCAGGATTAGGGCTAGCCAGGTTTTGAGGAAATTTTACTTGGACTATCAAAATTTTCCATTCAGGGGGCTGTCCAAACCCCACAGCCCCCCCAACCCCCAAAAATCACTCTCATTTCAAATTTTCATTCTCTCTCTTCATAAACCCTATTTTCCCTCCTCCTCCTCTTCTTCTTCTTCTCCACCATTTCCCACTCCTGAAGGTACATTTTTTTTGGATCTTCATCTCTACCATTCTAAAACTTCTAATGCTTCTTCATAAGATTCAAATGCGACATTCGTTGAGAATATATTACTCAAGTCAATGAAAATATGAGGTGGTATGTCCTACATTTAATTTCAAAAAAAAATGCCAATCACAATTACAACGAAAATTACAATATCAACAACTTCAAGACTGTTAAGGAAAATTGGCATTCCTTCAGGACTGTACAACAGGACTGCCAGACATTCTGGCAGACATTCTGGCAGTCCTTCGTGTTTTATAGACTGACAGAAAGTCTGGCAGTCATATTTTACACTAGTTCTACACATAGACTGCCGAGTTATGTGGCAGTCCTTCGTGTTTTATAGACTGCCAGAAAGTCTGGCAGTCCTATTTTACACTAGTTCTACACATAGACTGTCGAGTTACGTGGCAGTCCTTCGTGTTTTATGGACTGTCGGAAAGTCTGGCAGTCCTGCTGTACAGTATTTCTACATATAGACTGCCGCGTAATCTGGCAGTTCTGGTTACTTCTTGGACTGCCACGTTTTGTGGCAGTTCTATTTTACACTAGTTCTACAAATAGACTGCCGCGTAATATGACAGTCATTCGTGTTCTATGGACTGCCAGAAAGTCGGACAGTCCTGTTGTACAGTCGAATACGTATTTGGTCGGTCGAAAATTTACCGAGAGTTCTTCGGATGTTTTGTCGTGTTCTTCGGAAGATCCGGGTTCCTCGATTGATAGACGTGATGATCCACTTTCTTCCATAATTTCTACATTGGGACAAAATATAAGATTACTTCAAAAAATAAATTATTTCAGAAATTTTGTCGTTTAGCTGACGTAATCGTACCGAATATTCTAAGAATCTTTCTTGGGGAATCTTCTAGGGTTTGGAGAAATGTGGGGTTGAGAAAGAAGTGGGGACCAGAACTAGGATTTGGAGAAGAAAGAGGGAGAGAGAATGGAGAGTGAGGAAGAAAAAAAAAATATTAAGAGTTATCTTTTATACCTACCACTTGGATAGCCCTGAGTAATTTTTTCAGTGGCAAACTTGTAAATAATGGAAAACTATCATTGGATAGTCCCGATCAAAAAGAGCTGTGTCCTTATAATTAGCCAAAAAAAGAGAGCGGTTGGTAAAAAAAATTGATTTTTAAAAAAAAATTATATTTTTGTGCAATCCCTACCGCGAAGGACAGGGACAAGAAAAAATAGAGAAATTATTTTGCCGTTCTCCGTCTTTGTCGCCTTCAAGTGAGTACCAAAAGCCATTCCAATTTCCAATCCCAACTCTCTCTCTCTCTCTCTCGCGAGTTCTTCCTCTTCCTCTCATTCCAAAAATCTCATTTTTATTCCGATTTCGCATCGATTCCCAAAGTCAGCAGGAGCGATGGGCGCCGGCGGCGAGTTGATCTCGGTGCATCCCGAAGAGCTCATTTTCGAATGTACGTTTTCTGTTGTTGTCCCCATATTTGAATGTCAATTTGTTTGTTTGATTTTGGGACGATGACATGGGTTTCTTTGTTTTTGATGGTCTCAGTTGAGCTGGAGAAGCCGGCGTACTGTAATCTCAAGGTGATCAACAATACGGAGCACCATGTCGCCTTCAAGGTGCGGAAATTCGTGTGCTTTCTCGTCGAGATTTACTCATTTTGATCGGTTCTTGTTGTTTTTGCCAATAAAGCTGATAGCTTTGAGTTGATTTGCATTTCGAATGGAAGTGGTTATCGTCATTATGCTTAGTTTTACGAGAATTAGGAAGGATATGTGCAGAAGTGTTGGAAATAAGCATAATAAGTAACAAAATCTTCATCAAGGAAGTTTACTGCATTTTTTCGAGAAATAAAGGGGGGATTTTAATTTCGTTATGGTAGAGATTTTTTTTTTTCCCCCGCAATTGAGCATATTGGAAAGTAGCATGATGTAGCTTCCATTTATAATGCTTACTTACTTTGTACAAGGATAATCGTCTTAGCTGGTGGGCATGTGCAACATAGACCAATACATGCTCCAATAAGGAGCGGTAAGATGGTAGTTAAAGAAGCTTCTAGAACTAGAAGCAAGCCTAAACGAACATGTATTGAGGTTTTAAAGTAGGATACGCTTTTTGTTACCGTTAAATAGTATATAACACTTAACAGAGCCGAATAGAAGAAAAATGATTCAAACAGCGGACCCCAAAAGTTTGGGATACATACTTTGTTGTTGTTGTACTCTATGTTACCCGGACTCTCCACTTTAAGGAGAAGTACCCGTGTCGACCCTTTAGGACATGGGTATGGGTATGGAATCCGTATCCGATCCTCCATGGTGACAATCGGATCCTTCATGGTGACAATCGAAAGACTGGTAGTGAAGTAGATAGTTTATTTTAATGTGGTAGTGATGTAGATAGTTTATTTTAATGTGGTAATTATATAGATAGTTTATTTTAATATGGTAGATTGATAGTTAAGTAGTAGGGAAGCTGAAGGGACGGTCCCTTAGGGACTTATTCAACTAGTTGAGTAAAGTTTACTAGTAATTTATAATTACAGATTGTCTTTTTACGAAACCTCAGTCATATCCCCGTACCCGTACCCAAAATTTGGATCCTTTTTAGCCGAGTCCGTGTGTCCTTTAATTATGAGTTTGAAGGACCCGACTCTTGGATATGTACATGTACCCGACACCCGTACCCGAGTCCAGGTAACATAGGTTGTACTTCGTACACGATGGGAAAAACTTGATATCTGATGCTAAAAATTGGATTTATTTGGTAGGTCAAAACGACTTCACCGAGGAAGTACTTTGTGCGGCCAAACACAAGTGTTGTACAACCTTGGGACTCATGCACCATAACAGGTTCTTACTCTGGTTGATTTGTAGCTCATTTTTAATGCATTACAATTAAAATTCCAATTCATCATTTGTGACACTTTTATTTGCCCATGATGTTTAGTCACCCTTCAAGCACAGAAGGAGTACCCTCCCAATATGCAATGCAAGGATAAGTTTCTTCTGCAGAGCACAAAAGTTCCACCTAGCACAGATATCGATGAAATCCCTCAGGACACGGTGAGACGATTATTATGCAGTGGAATTTCTAATTGTTTTAGTAATTTAAAAGAGATTTTCCTTTTTGTTCTTTTAGTTCAATAAAGATGGTGACAAGGTGATCGAGGAACGCAAGCTTAGGGTTGTTTATATAGCTCCTGGAGAGTCTGGACATGGGAATTCAGAAGGAGGCTCGGAATTTACTTCATCTAGGAGCTTTAGAAATTCGGTGAGATAGTCTGGCCCACTTTTCTTGCTCATGGTTAATTGAATATTGATAATAACTTTGCCTTTATGCTTTGGTTTATATATAAGGAGGTTAACCATGTATATTATATTTTTTCATTATGCCCGTAGATGCTCAAGAACTCAAGTGCTGAAGAGGTGTGTGACAGTTTCTTCTGATCCCTTTCACCTGCTATTTTTATTTTTAGCTGTTAATTTGCTGCTTCTTTTGTAGATTGACAATGTTCAATTTTAGATAAGTAAACAAATCAACATCTCTTAATTTATTCTTTTCATGCCATATAGCTCTCTCCCTATAAATCTACTATTAAAAGTTCAATTGTTACAGTTTGGCTTTCCTTAGCAATCTACCACAAGTTCAACTACTATAGGGTGTTGCTAGCTTCACATGTCATCAAGACCTGGAACTTGCATCGGGGGGATGCAGGTTCAATCACAGGACAAGGCTCTTAACATACTATTTTGGTTGAGCCATTAAGTATCTTATCATCTATGTGCATAGAATTGTCAATGGAAGTGTCATACCCGTTTAGGATTGATCAGATATTTGGACACTCCGTTACTTCAAGGATAGGAGTTGGACATACTTCATAACATATCCTAGATCTAAAAGGTAAAAACACTTGCAGGGAGTATCGGAGTGCCACTTATGAAGTCCACGCCCAACAGGAGAGAGGAAATACCATTGTGAGAGAGGAAATACCATTAAAAATGATACTAAGTAAACATTCGAGTGGTCTCACACCGAATCACCCCTTCGGCTCCCCTTATCAATTGATAAGTGAAAACGTCTTCTCATATAACACCATTGTCTTGGTGTTACTTGAAACATATTGCCATCACGATGTGGTCATCGTAAAAGTGTCGTAGTCTCTCACACCGAATCCGTATAAGATTGCAAGTGATTCGGTAAGGGGATGAGTCACATACGAGGAGCGGGTTATTCATCTGCTAGGGGATGAGTCAAAAATGGGAACCCAAATATTCATTGACGAGGGGTCGAGTCCCTTTACGGGAGCAGGTTATTCATTTGTGAAGGGGCAAGTCGCCAATAGGAACCCAATGTTCATCGGTAAGGGGCCAAGTCACTTATGAGAGTTACGAAGGGATGAGCCAGCGACAATAACTGAAATGTTCATTCGGCGTGAGAGATCACAACACTTAGAGGTCAAGAAGTCCATATTGCAATGGTGATGTTTCAAGTAACACCAAGACATGTACTAAAAGGAAGACATTTTCGCTTATCATTTGACAAGGTGGTCGGAAGGGGATGATTCAATGCGGGATTTCATCACCCAAGGTGATGAATTGGTAGTAATCATGTTACAACAACGATGCCAACAACTTTGAGGAGTACGGAAAGGCTACATCAAAGACTTGATAAGGGATCGAAGTTTGATGATTATGGTGGGACCCATCAATCTGACATAATAAGCATGGTTCGCTCAGATGTTTACCGGTGTTCTTTTTAATGGTCATGATGGACTTTTGAGTTTTGAGCCATGATTATGCCGATGATTAATGATACTTCAAGTCCGCGACGTGCAGCTGATCCAGAACTTTAATAGCTTATAGATATGATAGTGACTCTCATGCATAGTTATGGGTTACACTTTTGTTGGATAGTGCATGGTTAGTAGTACCTTTCATCACGTTATAGTAGTCTCCTTTTGTATTTCGGGCTTGTTTCGTTAATTGTCTTTAGTGAAATGCAGGAAATTACTTCCCACTGTTTCTATCTAAAGAGAAAATAAAAACACTACTTACCGTATAAAAACAATATTTCCTTATTGTGTTTATCGCCCTAAGAAATGATAGAGTTAGGACTGGAAAGAGGAGGTATATTATTTATTCTTGTATCTCCTCTATACCATAACCTCAGTTAAGTTTGAATCATGCAGATCCAAATTGCGCAGCGTCTGAAAGAGGAAAGGGATACAACTACTCAACAAAATAAACATTTACAGCGGGAGCTGGTATGTTTTTCTCGTCTCTCTTCACCTTCAGACTTATTTGAGATGCTTATATGGAATGCTTTGCAAGGGTTGACTGTTGGCCTAGTCATGTCTACGTCTAACTAGAGAACCCTGTTTGTATTATAATTCTGCTCTTTTCGTACTGTATTCAAACCATGTTGCCTCCTTTCGAACTAGAAAATGCAAGTAGATAACACGTATTTTGCAGTGATGAAATTCTCCTGCAAGTATGTCATGGAAATTGTAGTGTTCAACACCTAAGATTACGAATGACTTGAACTAGACCCTAGAGTTTTACCTATATCCTTCAATTGTTGAACTATTGGTCTTGACCTTATACTTTTCCTTTCGGATACAACACATTTGATTTGCTACATTAAAATCTACCACTACTATGTCAAAATCTTCTCTCTTCCAGAACTTACTACTTGGAAGATATGTTCCTTTACTATCATGTTTACTGTGATGTTTTCTGAAAATTATTTCAGGAAATGCTGAAGAGACGCAGAAGCCGTAAGGGGGATGCCGGATTTTCTTTGACTTTTGCTGCGTTTGCCGGACTTATCGGTTTGATGGTTGGATACATATTAAACTTTGCACTATCTTCACCGCCAACTGAATAAATCTTACTGTTCGGAAAAGCTTGCAAAGTACTTGATATCTCCATATATACATCAGTGATTGCTAGTGGGATTGTGCTTGATGCATCAGAAAGGATCCCGGTACATCTCAACGATATAGCTGCCATTTCTTCTTCTCTTCCCTCTATTTTTTTTCTTCTTATGAATTGTGATAGTGATTCTAGAAGGGCTTGTTTTGTTATTTGCCTTGTAATTTATTGTTTAATCTCTCAATTGTAAAATGGTGGGAGCATGTCATTCCAATGCTCTTACCACCCGAGTTCTTTAATTTCCCAATTGTTGCCCATTCATTTTTTTTTTTAAATTTCTTGTTGTAATTTGAGAAAGGTCATAACTCATATGAAGCTATTCTTTGTAAGGATTGACTGACAAATGAAAGGATGAGACTATTTCTTGTTTTAAAGCTTGATGCAACTATTTATCTCTAATGTGCTTGAGAGTTGAGACTATTTCTTTTTCAAAGAAGTCTCGATTTATTATTTTGGCAGAATGCAATGGGAGGACTATCTGCCAAAATATTGTGTTGTCCGGTGTTGCTCATTGCGCATGTAAATAGACATTGTTTTTGACAGCCCCCAACATGAACTTTCATGCTAAGTGTTAATGAAAAAAGGTGCTTGGTAACATTAGAACTGGTTCATGAAAGTATTCACCTTCTTATCAAAATTATTGAAATTTCATGTCCTCTTTAAATTTTGAATGCGGAGAAAAAAAAAAACTATATTATTGATGTTGGATTTCCACATTTTGTTGGATTTGTACTTTTAATCATTCATTATTCAACAAATCTTGATGTCGTGGGACAAATTGAAAGGGTGATTTGTGCAAAAATAATCAGACAAGGATAAAGGTTGGACTCATAATTGAACTGAACGAATAACATATTCGGTCCGGTTTTAAAAAGAATTAGTTTGATTTCTTTTTGGAATACTCAATATTCGGTTTCAGTTTTCGGTTTCGGTCCAAAACCAAAAACAGAATAAGACTTGTGCAATTATTAAATACCACAATTTGTGTATATTTAATACCACAATTTGGAACTAAAGCTGGACCAGGGAGCCAAGATGAAGCTATGGTGTGACAACCAGTCAGCTATTAGTATTGCCAACAATCCAGTGCAGCATGACAGGACCAAGCATATCGAGATTGACAGATTCTTCATCAAAGAAAAGCTTGATAAAGGACTACTAGAGCTGGACTACGTTACAACCAAAGATCAGGTAGCAGACGGACTGACCAAGCGGCTTAGCTCTATCAGCATGATGAGAGGATGTGACAAGATGAGCTTAGTGAATATCTTTCGTCATCTTGAGGGGGAGTGTTGATATATTTAGTAAGAGAATATGTTATATTTAGTATGGGAATATCCTGAGGACATATTTGGGATGCCAGAATATGTCACAGGATATTCCATTGGATATTCCATGATGTAAAGGCTATATAAAGCCTATGAGATTATCAATAAAACATATCAATCAATCTCTACTTTATTCCGTAACTAGGGTATGCCAAATGTATCTCTTGTGATAACATCATAGTCAAATTTGTGATTTAGCCGTACACTTGCAAGATCCCAAATCTAAGACGTAATGGTCCTAATGCTCTAGGTATTGAAAGACGATATTATTCTTTCCGCCGAGCGGGGTGGTAGCACTCTTAAGGGAGGGGAGGAGAGGTCGTGGGTTCGAATCCCAGCAATGGCAAAATATAAATGAGAGGGGAGGATGTCATTGACGACTGGCCTTATCTCAAAAATAAGTGGAAGGCAATAATATCCTGGACACCTATTAACATCAAGTCTTCTGTTTTTCAATTGGATGTTGATATACATTCGTCATAGATCCTTATTATGCTTTTGGAGTTAACTCTTGACTATGCATCATGTATATACTTTCTATTTGTCTATTCAGTCTGAGGTGGTTCCCATTTTATTAGGCATGGGAGATACAGAGTACTGTAGGTGGTTTCATTGCAAAATATAGATTATCAGTTGGCACATCCTCAATGGTTTCAAACCGAGGTATTGCTTTGACTCCATCCCTAAATAGCCCTATTGTTTTTCGGTCATTTTTTGGATCAAGAATAAATGACCTTGTTAGAAGAGATGAAGATTTGGGGAAGACGTGCAATGGTAGACAGGCCATGGTTTTGCACAAGGAGTTGCCAACATTGTCAGGATATGAATATGGTCCTCTTAATTTTGAACTAAATGCTGCCATCTCTGGGGCTGTTACTACCACTAGACCTAAGATGAATGAGGCTGACACAGGATTATCCCTTTTGGACACGACAATGGATAAACCTATACTATGGATGGAGACGATTGGTGAAGACAGCTGTATTCTGTCAGCTGCTCCAGTTGCTGTTAGACATGAAGAAATATCAACTACAAACTTTCTGAAAGATGATAACGAGACTAACATGCCTTCTATAGACAATGGCATTCACATTGGCCATACAGCAGGTCCTGAGGAGAGTAAAGTAGCCACTGAGGCAAATCGTTGTCAATATGAAGGAACTTCTACCGCTGTATCATTATCAGCCAAACCCATCACAGAAGTGAATCACCTAACTTTGTCGTTGGAGAAACCAACAGTCATGGATGGAATCGTTTCAAATGTGGGGATACAAATTTCAGTTGGTGAATTTAAGTATAGAAAAAATGACAACTTTCCCAGACTGGAGCAAGCCATAAAGGGACAGAAATGTACTACTACAAAGCAAAAGAAGAAAACCAATCATGTCAATATGCCTATAAAAGAAAATAGGAAAGATGGTACTTTAAAAGTTACTTTCTATCCGTGGAAGGACCAGCTTTGCTCATGTCAACTTTATGCAGAGTAATTCAGAGAGCAAATTGTTGCCAGACTTTGAATCATTCGTTATAGAGGAAGAGGAAGGTTCAGGTGAAGTATATTTCTTACTTACTGTTTAACTTGTAGATGGTTCTTCTAAAGTGCTCTATAACACCGTTAAACATTCTGATTGCTTGAAATGTATATGTAGGTGGTTATGGCACTGTCTACAGGGCTAGAAGAAAAGAGGATGGGAAAATATTTGCTGTTAAGTGTATGTGCCAAGACCAGTTCTGTCATAAATTACCTTAGTATCTGAATGTTATTATAATTCATCCCATGTGATGCTTTGTGGAGTTGTGAAATGCTATTGCTTTTCCTTAACATCTTTTAAGTTTATGTAATATCCATGTCCGATCATATGCTTGTAGTAAATGGTAGTTCATGGAATCACAGTCATGTAGGCATGTTTTGTTGGTATATGCTTACCCTTGAAATACCCTTAAGCCCTTATCATATCAGTTGGATGGTTCACAATATTCATCAATGGTTTAACACGATAAAGGAAATGTTCATAATAATTAAGATATGATAACTCTACTCTATGGTATCAACAGTTCTGAATAAAATAATACAAGCATCAGGCACTTAAACTTGTGATTTCAACTTAACATGAAGTATCAGAACTTCATCATCATCATCCAGGCCTTCTCCGACCAACAGTTCTGAAATGCAAATAGTTTTTAGTTACTGTACTATATTATCTGTGGAGGTCATAACACATTTTCGTGTCTAATGTGTTTGGAGGAGGTTTTAAATATCTCGGTAATTGGCATTATGCTTTAGAGTTAGAGTTAATTTAATGTTCTGATATCTGTTGAAGTCTTTGCCAATTCACTAAAACTCTAGTGTTTGAATGAAGAGTGTTGTATATTTATATGTATTCAACAAGCCCCTGCAGCGAAGACCCGTTTAATGGGTTGAGAGCTGGATTCACGCAACGTAATAATTTTCTGTAAATTTTGCTTAAAATGTGCGCAATAGAGATAATAGTTGCCACTTGTCGGAGGTGTTCGGGGCACAAGCGCATAATCAAGACTCATGTCTGAGCAAAGTAAGGCATATTTATAAGTAAGAAGAAAATATAGGCGTTTTACCTCAAAGCTTTTGTGTTTCTATGTTTTAGGTCTCACTTATTCACAAGGAAACTTCAGCGGCACTTGGCCGTGGATAGGAAGTGTTAATGATGCTATCGAGTCTTTGTGTATGGTTGCAAATGTTTGCAACAAAAAGCAAGCCATGCTCCTAACTGAAGCAAGTAACAACCTCCCTTGGTGCTGAGTTATTTGCCTAAGCATGCTTTTAGTAGCTATGAGAGAGACTGAACCTCTGATACCATGCAGAAGTTCTTGCCACAACATCAAACACTCTAGAGTGTTTTTGAGTCACGAGGGTTGTATATTGGCATTATTCAACAATATCGAAAACCTTCTGAAATTGCATTGCGTATTTATAGTTTCTATCGCCATTTCCTACAGTATTGTGATACTCAATGGTGCTGACCTTTCTCTCTGTGTACTTTGTATTGGTGTTGATTAATATTCATAACAGCAAGCTTTGACTTTTTTATAAAGAAAATGGATTCCTATTGTGATAGTGTTTTCCCCTTTTTTTAGATCCTCATCATAATGCTGATTCACATCATGTCCACAATGAGTTGAAGATGCTGGAACGTTTTGGATAAGCACATATGAGGGCCTTCATACTCTTCAAATGGATTTACTGGGGAGTATCAACTGTTCCCATGAATTTGAACATCATTTCATTTATTAATTATTTTTTACTGCAGGGGTCGGAATTTTGTGATCAAGTATGAAGGCTCATTCAAGAATGGACATTCAAAATGCCTTGTTTTAGAGCATGTAGAACATGACAGACCTGAGGTGATTATTTGTAATGCTTCAAATTTGATATTTCTGGTGTGCTAGAGTTTCTGCTTTGTGAT
Source organism: Iris pallida (assembly GCA_029216955.1). NCBI lineage: Eukaryota > Viridiplantae > Streptophyta > Magnoliopsida > Asparagales > Iridaceae > Iris > Iris pallida. The sequence goes on along the minus strand of JANAVB010002199.1, from coordinate 22,784,024 downwards.
TAGGTCTTGAAGAAGGAAATTGATGTATTTGGGCTGCAATGGTATGGTTACTGCTTGTTTAGGGCCCTTACAAGCTTGCATAAGCAGGTAAGAATGAGTAGTTAAAAATACTTGATATTCTTAGCCTTCATGATTTTGCTTATATAAATATTTTGTATTTACTTTGCAGGGAGTTGTGCATCGAGATGTCAAACCTGGAAACTTCCTGTTTTCTCGCAAGCTCAAGAAGGGTTATCTAATTGACTTTAACTTAGCCAGTGTAAGTGTTAAATTGATACTTTTTCTGCTGATACCTTTCCTATGTCATACTCAGAGGTCGTCTCTCAATGATCATGCTTTCACATTTTTGCTCTTTGTGGTTCTGTACAGGATTTGCATCAGAAGTATTCCAGGAACAGTAAGTTACATATTCCTCTTGCATTTGCAAACTATAGATGCTACTAATAGTAACTGTTTCTCGAATATCATCTTTGTCAAAAAAGAAATGCTTTCATATATATATATGCAGTTAAAATTTGAATCTTGAAGCTCACTAGAGGCTGACTAATATTCTCAAAATTATTTAATCAATTAGGGAAATAAAATCCTTTGAACTCTCTTCTTATTGTTTTCAAAGTATCATCAGCTTACTGACAAAGCACTGTAGCGTGTCTGTTTCCATCATTATCTACTTGTGCCATTTCTTTTACTTCAGCTTAGGATTTCTTCCAAGTAGCTTTTGATTGATTGGAAAATGAACTTGTTTTGCATTGTGACTGAAAAACTGGGACCTTGATTTTTTAAATTTTAATGCTTGAACAACTTCACTATTAGCCCTAAATGGTATATTACAATATACGGAATTTGGTCGTGAGTGAACGTAGAGCCTTAGTCTGAAATTAGGGTTGAATTTTACTCAAACTTTCTGTTGGCCATGACTATTTAATTTGAATTGTTTGAGAGCTTTTGGAGCCTATATAAGAGCAAAGCCTTTATCTCCACCTTTTTGAGGTTGAATATTGAATCTTTTCTCCATTCCACTGTGTTAAAGGTCATGTCTTCTGTATCTTTGGCAAATCATACTTGATATTACGGGGCAATAAAACAAAATACACCACTGGATGCAGCTGAGTCCCTAGTCCAGATAACGAGAATAGGCTAAATCTCCATTGATACTACTTTTCCCAGATACTTCAGTTCGTTTTAATTTCTTCATAGTAATTATGGAAAAGTCTCTGCGACTGCACCAAAACTTATATTTGTATTATTCCAATGTCCCCTCAGGTGGCATGCCCACCATAGTGTGAGTTGTTTACTGGATTTTGCAGTGGTATATCTTTATTTTAAAATCCACTTAAATGCAGACTACATGTGATTTGAACCTTGGTTGCTTTAGTATGACGTAGAAGTCACTACCACTGCGTGTCGAAAATCTAATATCTTGTGCAAAATTCATGTTGATTCAAATAGGCAGATCCAGAACTTCAAATGTCAATTTAGATAAAATTTCTGTGTCCAGCTCAAGATCTGCTTTGCTCGCCCAAGGTAGGGAACTTGGGAGTGATGTAACATCGAATAGTATTGGTAAAGAAGCAGCTAATGACTCCAGAAAACTTGTAATGAAGCATATGAAGAAAAAAACTGGCAAAGGTCATGGGGAAGCGCTTCCTAATGTTGATGGCAGTAGCATGTTTGGAAGTCCAGCTGCCGATTCAGGCCTGACTTCAGCAAAGGATCCAACAAGCACAAGGACTCGGTCTGCAGATAGGTTGAAGCAGCCCATGCCTTATATGTCACGCCCCGAGTCGGCAACGTTCGATTTGAATGAATTCGAAGCAAGGAATAAGTTTGCGGGACAGAGTAGAAAAGAAGGGTCGAATCACCCACCGATTACTTTGCTTCGTGCCGATCGTCCAAGCGCTACGCAACGTCAATCCTTAGTTACGCGAGCTCCTGCAATGGCACCAACGCTTTGTTAGAATTCCTTCTTTTTCCCTTGCATCGAAATTGTAATTGCATCCATGAAAACGACGCGAAAGCACTTCATCAAGCCCAGCGGCAAAGCTCCAAGAAAACCATACAGCGGTCCGGTCCCGTCGAAGGGACTCTTATAGAGAGCTCACTCGCCGAGACGCAGCCCGCTGCATCTAGGACTTATTCCAACAGAAGTCGTTCCATTAGTTGGATCGATTCTCGTAACTTCCGTCCAAATCGATTTGAATCGATGCCGCAAGGCGTTATCGTTTACCAAGCTTAGCGATCGAGTCAGACGGCCATCTAAGTTCCCGGCCGATCTGACTCGGCGCTAGCGTATTATGAAGTTCCGTCGCCTATCGAAAGCGGGGCGCTACATTATAAAAGTCGGAAGGAGCTGATAAATTTTGTACATGAGGCAATGCAAAGTCCCAGTCACAAGGCAGTGTCTGGTCCAACTTCTCAGAGGAAGAGAGTAGCTGCACCTTTGGGAAAAATTAGCAAAAGACTCATGATACTAACCCCTATGCCCTCGCATTCTGGTGGGGATGCTGTTGCTGGTGCTGGCATGTTCAATGGAGGTAATTTGGTACACAACCATTTGTCCCTTTTTTTCTCATATATGTTTGGTAGAAGTAGATTTACATGACTCCAATATCCTGTCTGGTCTGTAATTAGGATGATCTAATGTGTTTGCCATATCCAGGAAATGGAAAGCACAAGAGGGAGGGTCCTTGTGCTGGAACTAAGGGTCTCCGAGCTCCAGCGGTTGGTATTTGTTTTTGCTCTTTGTAGGATTAGTGCAGCATTGTTAAAATTAGAGAAGACTCATACAATTTTGTTTAAGAGCAATCAAAGCAATCATCCCCTAAGTTGTGACTCCAATGTTGTCTGTCCATGTAGGACAATTTTAGGAGAGTTCAAACTGATCGCAAACTATTAGCTCCTAATGTTGGTTTATCAATGGCAACGGAGTTGCACAGGGAATTGCAAACTATGGGTTGTTAAAGTAATTAAGTGAGCTGTTATATGCAGGTTTTGTTCAAATCATCTCACCAAGGTTTTAAAGTAGACATATGGTCAGCTGGTGTTACCCTACTTTACTTGATTATAGGGAAATCACCATTTGGTGGTGACCCGGAACAGTGAGTCTTCTTCATCTGCTAAACAAAGTAACTTTGGATTTAACCTTCTTATATGTATCTCACTTAAGTTGCTTCTGTTTCTAACAGGAATATAAAAGAAATTGCAAAGTTAAGGGGCAGCGAGGACCTATGGGAAGTAGCTAAGCTACACAATCGAGAATCTTCATACCCTGCGGTATTTTTGCTTGAGACACCATGTGATTTTGTTAAGGTTGTAACTTGAACACTGTTGAATGACATTGTCTTATTACTACAGGACCTATTCGATGTTCAGTCTCTCCAATCCACAGAGTTGAGGGATTGGTGTGCTATGAACACTAGGAGGCCAGACTTCCTTGAGCAGGTGCCCCAGTCTCTTTTCAATCTTGTGGACAGGTGTTTGACAGTGAATCCGAGGCTTCGGATCACTGCTGAGGAAGCTTTGATGCACAATTTCTTTACTCCTTGCCATGAGAGCCTCAGGAAGCAGAGGTTGCTAAGAAGAATAGTTGGTTCAGAATCTGGAAGCCATGTATTATGAGAAACTATTCAGTCTGTCTAATCTTCGTTATTACATTCACTGCACAGTAAGTCACTTGTACTTTAAAAAAAAAGTGCATAGCTGCATGAATTAAGATTAATAGTGATGAATAGGCTGTTAAATTATCAGTTAATTGTTCTTATCGGGGAATTGGTTCAGTCAACACAAAGCACCTGTCTCCATGTCTCCAGTTGTAAAGTCTTGTCCTCGGCACCAATTTTTCTTGCTATATCTGACCTGTAAACCAGTCCTTCAACTCGAAAGGGATTTGTATCATTTTCTAGTAAAGATGTATATTAATTGATTGATTAAAAGTAGAGTTCTTACTATTTGAATACAAATATATTGTATTTTTGTCAGCTTACTCTTAACTCTGCTATTGATTTGCTAAAGTTTCAGTTAAATGTCTTATGTTGGATGTAGATTTTGTTGCAAAGTAAACAGACTTATTTGCCTGAATCTGTAACCTGAAAGACCAAATGTATACTGCCTTAAGTTTGTAATGTTATGTTTGGTTTAACATTAAAATAGGTCTTGAGTTCAATACTCTTGGGAAAGAGATTCTGTGTCTGGTGCTGGTGACTGAGTTTTCAGAAAATATTTGGAAACATGTAGTAATCATCTGACTCCAAGCTTTTATTGTATGCACTTATTATAACATTTTCACTGGCTGTAAATAATTTGTCCCATCTTTTAAGCAGTATGCAAGGCAAATGATAATGGCAATGCATATATTGATAAGGGCACTAGCCTTTTGACACTTTGTGTGTATATTCATGATTGTCAAAAATTTTGCAGTCTTAATTTTTGCATTCCTGATTTTATATGGAATTCTTATTTTCTCAAAAAAAAAAATTTGGCAGTCCTATTTTTTTTTAAGAAACTTTGCTTACAATTTTTGTACTGCCTTTATTATTTGCCATGTGCAAGGTTGAAACAAACTTTGATAAGCCAGACAAGACTTCAGGCTTGGACAACCCTCCTCTGGTTATGGCAACCTCCAGGCTCAACGTGATCGTAATAGAGGTCTAGGTTGCTGATGACCCTACATGATCAACCTATAATAAGGATCAGAGGACAACTAAAATTATACTCCGAATAGGACAACTCAACCCCGTGGGCCGGCCCTGAACTTAGGCATAGGCGATAATGAAATCTCGCTTACTCCTTGCACATCCCTATCCAATCTAATCTCGATAATCCCACCATAATATTGGATTCTCCATTTTATTATACAAATTGCTCCGAATTTCCATTATCATGCTTTAATTTTGGCTAAACATCCAACGTGGGATTGTGTCAGATTGCTGTAATTAGTGGGCCTTTCGAAAGATGAGTCTCGTAATTAAGACTAAAGTAAGCTACAGATGTAGACCAATAGACAAATAGAATGTGGAAATGGCAAAATTTTATGGATGGGCTGGGCCCCACCTCCTTCAAACCAACGTTTTTGTTTTCATTGATGTTAGGAAATCTGACCTCCTCAATAACTCCAGTCCCAACTGCTGGTGGCAACTACTAATATGAATTCTCTACGTAAGATGTCCGAGCTCTCTAGCCTAGTGGTATTAGAGCGGACACCCGGAGGGGCCGGCAAGGTTCGAGCCCCCCAATTGCGTGTGTGAGTGGGATTTCAAAAAAAAAAAAAATTCTCTACGTAAGATCTTCTACTATATAAAAAAAAAAAAAAGCTTCAAAACGGTTAAAGGTGAGCTGTGTGTGTGATATCATCAATCATTTAAATAAATTTAAAAAATAATAATAAATAATTAAATAACTATCTAAATACTCCAATAATTATTTTAAAAAAATATACCTAAGTATTTAACTATCTAATAAGATATATTTACAAATAATTAACTAAATAGTCTAACTCAAGTGGTTAAGATAAGAAATATTTTTTTGTCGCTTGAGTTCAAATTCTAAGTTTGATAAAAAAATTTAGTATGCATTTGCATGTGCGCATTACTAGTAAATATAATAAAAGAAACTGAATAAGTTGTGTTAAATATTCATATGTTTTACACTTATTATAGAAATTACTCCTACTTTGAAACTAACTACACGGACAACTCCTATAGTTTATTTTTATTTTTTTTATAAAAACTTATAATACTAATCATCTTATGTTTTATAAAATTTATAAAGGAGAGTGGTGATCAGTGTAATTATTTTTAGAATATGGTTAGTCCATATAATACCCATAAAGCGTCAGTGTATTTATAAATAAGGCATTATGTAATATTGGCATTAGAAGTCCAAATTCATTTTAGACAATACCAATAAATAATTTTGTACAATATTGTTTTATTTTATTTTGACAATATTCAAATCTTGAGAGAGATCAGATAGTGTGATAATAGATTTGTTGTTTACATTTTGGAGATTGCAAATTAAACAATCTATCTACGTATAGTGCGTTTACTAATAATAATAATAATAATAATAATAATGATAGTAATGATAATAATAACAAGAAGAAGAATAAGAAAGTTAAGATTTTTTAGTAAAATTTTTTTTTCAAAGATATCCTTATCTCTGTTTACTAATTAAATTGTTTATTGAATTAACATGGATAGCCAGATAATTAAGTATACAAAAATTAATCAATGTTGTAAATCATCTCATCATAGTGAATCATGGTGCTGATAACGTGTTGTGGACAATTAGCTCAACCTCACATGTATATCAATATATGTGTCTCAATCATTTCTACAAGCTATCCCAACCTCTCTTTATATAGGAAGAGAGAGGTTGGGAGTTACATAATGAAAGGTCCGTTTTTCGTTGTCCAATGGTACTCCCGTTGAAGTATCAGAGGCCTTATATTCTCCAAGGTCCAGTCGTACCTTACTGAGTTTTAAGGATATTCGAGAAAACGGATTTCATGTTGAAACTGCTCGAGAACATGGCTTCGAGTATCTTTTCATTACCTCCACTCAGTACGGCCAAAAGCGTATCTTGGAGAAGTTGAAATGTCTTTCAAGTGGTTTGTATCTCACTACGATACAACACATCGAGAGTAATCTCATCATTCGCCGAGCGCCAGTTGATGAGAGGACTTTTATGCTATGGCATGACCGGCTGGGTCATCCAGGTCAAAATACGATGCTTCGCACTATGAATGTATCACATGGACATCCTCTTGGAGGAAAGAATTTCGTTATAAATCCGAAAAGCCTATGCCAAGCTTGCTCGATTGGGAAGACGAATCTCAAGCCACTCCATGTGAAACCTACGAGACTAGTTTCTCAATTCCTTGAGAGAATTCATGGAGATATTTGTGGACCAATCCAACCAACATGCGGACCATTTAAATACTTCATGGTTTTGGTTGATGCGTCGACTAGATGCTCACACGTAGTGTTGTTGTCCACCCGAAATGCAGCGTTTCCTAAACTCCTCGTCCAGATCATTAAGTTAAGGGCTCACCATCCGGATTATCCGATAAAGTCTATTAGACTTGATAATGCCGCGGAGTTTACATCGAAGACTTTCGATGATTATTGCATGACTTTGGGAATAAATCTTGAACACCCTGTTGCGTATGTTCATACCCAAAATGGCCTAACGGAAGCTTTTATAAAGCGACTGCAAGTGATAGCGCGGACCTTGGTTATGCGCACCAAACTCCCACTATCTGCATGGGACTATACAATTTTGCACGCTGCAAATTTGGTCCGTCTGAGGCCCATGGCCACCCAACCACTTTCCGCGTACCAGCTGGTTACTGGATGTGAGCCTGACATCTCACATTTACGCGTGTTTGGGTGCCTAGTCAATGTTCCAATTGAGCCGATAAGGCGTTCAAAATTTGGACCTCATAAGCGACAGGGAATATATGTCGGTTATAACTCCCCGTCCATCATTCGCTATTTAGAGCCCTTGACAGGCGATCTCTTTACCGCGAAACACGCGGATTGTGACTTTGATGATGCAAACTTCCCGTCTTTAGGGGGAGAAATGCACGCTAACGTTGATGAGGAACGACGTGAATTAGCGTGGCATGTGCCCGCTTTTGCTCATCATGATCCTCCCTCTGCACATAGTGATAAAGAAGTGCAGAGGATTCTAGGTCTGCAAGATATTGCAAATTAAATACCAGACGCATTTAGCGACCTAGCAAAAGTCACGAGATCAATTATACCTGCTGCAAATGTGCCTGCAAGGATAGACGTCCCTGAGAGACGCCATGTTCCTGTGAAACATGTTGCTCCGGTCGAACCCGCCGAGCAAAGGACACTGCCATCGGCCGTCCAGTCCGCCGTTATTCCCAAGAAAAAGGGAAGACCGGTTGGTTCCAAAGATGTTCTGCCCCGGAAGCGGAGAAATCTTGTTAAAAGCGTTTTGCCACATGAGATCATTAAGGATCACGACGATGTATTAGAAGAGCGCGTTCCAGATGAAATGCCTATTCCTAATCATGCCGATAACCTCGAAATATCCGTCCAGTATGCTAGCTTAGACGATATTTTGAAGCGAAACGAAACTGTCATCGATGATGTGTTCATATACTCAGTGGCCACTGACATTATGAACAATGATGACATGGAACCTCGTAGTGTTGCCGAGTGTCAACGACGAACGGACTGGTCACAATGGAAACAAGCAATCCAGGCTGAACTAGACTCCTTAGCGAAAAGAAGTGTGTTTGGACCCGTTGCTCCAACACCACCCAATGTTAAACCAGTTGGTCATAAATGGGTTTTCCTAAGGAAGCGTAATGAGAGAAATGAGATTGTGCGATACAAGGCTCGCCTTGTGGCACAAGGCTTCTCACAACGCCCTGAAATTGATTACGAGGAGACGTATTCTCCCGTAATGGACATCATAATGTTCCGCTACTTAATCAGTTTAGTAGTTTCCGAAAAACTGAATATGCAGCTCATGGATGTGGTCACAGCCTATCTCTACGGGGATCTAGACACAGAGATATACATGAAAGTCCCTGAAGGACTAAAGATGCCTGAATCAAGTAGTTTCCGACCACGGAACGCGTTCTCGATTAGACTGAGACGTTCGCTATATGGATTGAAACAATCCGGGCGAATGTGGTATAACCGCCTAAGCGAATACTTGATCGGTTTGGGATACGTTAATAACGAACTTTGTCCATGCGTGTTTATAAAGAAATCCACTTCAGGATACGCAATCATCGCGGTCTATGTAGATGACATGAATCTCATAGGAACCGAAAAAGACTTGTCAGAAACTGCTGATATCCTGAAGAGGGAATTCGAGATGAAGGATCTTGGGAAGACACGGTTTTGCCTCGGCCTGCAGATCGAGCACCGTAAAGATGGAATTCTTGTCCATCAAGCGAACTACACCCAAAAGGTGTTGAGACGCTTTAGTCATTTTGATGTTAAGCCATCCGTTACTCCCATGATCGTCCGCTCTCTAGACATTACTAAGGACCCATTCCGTCCAAAGGAGGACGACGAAGAGATATTGAGTCCTGAGTGCTCTTATCTGGGTGCAATAGGCGCTTTATTGTACTTGGCCCAATGTACTAGACCGGACATCTCGTTTGCTGTGAATTGTCTAGCTCGACACAGCACAGCGCCAACACGCCGCCATTGGAATGGCATAAAAGATATTTTTCGCTACCTTAAGGGTACTACGGACTTGGGCTTGTTCTATCCCTACGCGGTTTTGAGTGAGTCCAACGCTCTTGGCACTCGAAGCAATGCGTCCCTTGTTGGCTACGCCGATGCGGGATACTTATCTGATCCGCACAAGGGGCGTTCCCAATCTGGTTATGTCTTTACCATTGGGAACACGGCAATTTCTTGGAGGTCTCGCAAACAGACCTTAGTGGCTACTTCAACGAACCACTCTGAGCTACTCGCGCTTTATGAGGCGACTAGAGAGTGTGTATGGCTTCGAGCTGTTATTGGCCATATTCGAAGTACATGTGATCTTCCATATGACCCAGATGAACCTGTTGTCGTCTATGAGGACAATATCGCTGTTATTGATCAAGCGAAACATGGTTACATCAAAGGGGATGCTACCAAGCACATATCGCCCAAGTTGTTCTTTACACATGAACAACAAGCGCTTCAGAAGATTGAAGTGCAATATATTGGATCGGAGAATAACCGTGCAGACTTGTTCACCAAGTCACTGCCAAAACACTCGTTCCAGAAACATGTCAGAGCGATTGGACTTAGAAAGCTTTCAGAGCTAGCCTAAGTGAAATATGTTTCTCGCACCCTGTTGTGTGCATGTAAGGGGGAGCGCCCCAACGAGCGCCTCCAAACGCCCTGTTGTGCGTATATCCCGTGCCCTGTCGAGTGTGAGTGAAAAGGGGAGCATCCTGATGTATGCTTGTGTACTCTTTTTCCCTTAGACCAAGTTTTTTTCCATTGGGTTTTCCTTGGCAAGGTTTTTAACGAGACACATTTCAAATCTCTTATTCACTAAGGACTATTGTGATCAGGAGAAGTATCCAGTGTATACTTCTAAACCATCGTGTACTCTTTTGTCCTTCGATCAGCGGTTTTTCCCACTGGGTTTTTCCTGACAAGGTTTTGACGAGGCACCTTTGCAATGGTTAAGTTTACCCCTATCACACTAACCTGTGTGTACTCTTTTGTCCTTCGACCAAAGTTTTTTTTTCCACTGGGTTTTCTTTGGCAAGGTTTTAACGAGGCACAAGTAGGTGGTCATTTTTGAATCTGCAAGCTACAGACAGACAAATAAGCTCAGAGGTGTTTACAAGCAGAGTTTGTGAAGAGCCAAGGAGGAGTGTTGTAAATCATCTCATCATGGTGAATCATGGTGACTTTTCATTTTGTAACTCATGACTCTTCACTTTGTAACTCCTAAGTGACCTTTCATTATGTAACTCCCAACCTCTCTCTTCCTATATAAAGAGAGGTTGGGATAGCTTGTAGAAATGATTGAGACACATATATTGATATACATGTGAGGTTGAGCTAATTGTCCACAACAATCAAGACTTTTCACTACTAAAATAACCCATTTTAGCGACGTCAGGAGACGTCGCTAAATAAGGAAAATACGTCGCTAAAACCAATTTACGACGTATTTAGCGACGAAAACCGGACGTCGCTTATAGGCAAGTCACAGATGACACTTTAGTCGCTGAACGTCGCTATTTGCGACGCGGAGTTCATTGTCGCTAGACGTCGCAAAATTAGCGACAAATAGCGACGTATTTCTACGTCGCCAAAATTGCGACGTAAAGCGACCACTTGCGACGCTGTAACTTTATATATGATGACATGGCGTGGCAGCCACGTGGGCAACCTAACGACGTATATTAGTGACGTCTAGCGACGTTACGTCGCTATTTAGCGACATATAGCGACGTCTACTTCCGTCGCAGTACGTCGCAGAACGTCGCTATACGTCGCAGATATTATAAAAAAATTTAAAAAAATATAATTGATATTTTTGTTATGCTGTGTGTCTGTGTTTACAGTGTGTGTGAAGTGCAGTGTTCGATCCATCGACAGTTTCGCTTACTGTTCTATGTTTTATCTTGGATAGAAAGAGCAACAGTTCAGGGTGCACTTCTCAGAGCTTCCTCTTCACGTCCTTCACCTTCTCGGGAACCTTTACGACGTCCCGAGAAAGTGAAGGACGTGAAAATGAACCTCTCAGAAGTGCATCCTGAACTGTTGTTATTTCTATCCAAGATAACACATACAACAGTAATTGAAACTGTCGATGGTTTCGAACACTGTATTTCACATTCACTGTAAACACAGACACACATCATAACAAAAATACACAATATATTTTTTAAAATTTCGGCAGTACCTCCTTTGTATATCAGATTATCGCTTATAACCCAGCGTAGGTATATTTGTCATCCCCGTCGCAGATATCACAAAGTAAATATCACAATAAAAATAGGAGGTAGTGCAAAGTAAATATCACAGACACACATCCTCACAAACATCCAATAGAGTCAAATAAAAATGGAAGATGATAAAAAGTCTCCCACCAAGTGTATAACAACAGTGTATGAATAAACAATTTGCCCATAGGGCCAATACATACAAGTCATAAAAAAATCAATAAAATCACTGCGGACCCCTGCCGCGCAACTGGGATAGAATGTAGTCATACTGCTCCTGGGTGAGCTGTACCGTAGGGGCAGTAGGAGGCAGTGCAATGTCTGGAGTCGGCGCCGGAGGCAGTGCAGTGTCTGGAGTCGGTGCCGTCGATGGACCGGGAGGACGTATCTGCTCCAGCTCTCGCAGTCGCTCACCATGCGCAGCAAGGGTACTCACCACCCTCTCAGTATACTGAGCGAGTGAGGCAGACATGCTCCTCTGCGATCCCTCCAGCTCGACCTGTCTACGCTCTGTGCGCTGCGTAGACTCGGTGAGCGTCTGTAAGCTGGCAGCTGTAGCCTGATGCAGACTCATCAGCTCCTGTATACTGCTCTCGACCGCATCAAATCGTCCGGTGACGATCGGAGGGTCGGATCGTCGCTCGACCGCATCAGAAATCTGCTGCTGCAACTCGCGATGCAGCTCCTCGATCTGACGACGAACATCCTCAGCTCGTGACGACGCCTGCGTAGCCGGAGACTGCGCACTGACAGAGGGGGCCCGGGATGACTCCGAAGCCAAATACGCGTCGTAGGATCCCGTACCGTAGTACGTACCCTTCTGAAGACCGCCAACGGCGGTCATCCAGAGCTCGTCCGGCGATGGATCTGTAGGCGGCTGGGAGGAAGTACCAGCCCCTCCCTCTGCTTGTGCACTAGCAGCAGCAGCAGCAGCAGCCGCCTCCTTCTGTAGCCGAACAAACTCGGCCTAGAACATATTTGCTAACGTGTAAGTGTTTGCTAAAGTCTATATTGATATCTATTTTTCTGTTTTCTAAATTATAGTAAATTAATATAAAGAATAGAACGTACATATGCCTGCATCGCCCTCTCGTCAATGAACTTCCTAGCCCTCCGATGGGTGACCAGGAAGACGGTCACCATGTTCGGGTCCTCACCCTTTTTTACCTGTTAAAATATATTATCTATTATTAGTATTAAACATTCTATCGAACTATATATAAATTAATGTCCGTCATAGGAAACGTACCAGACGACAAAAATGCTCCGTCATCGGAATGGAGCCACCATGCCACTTACCGGCGCTCGACCGCGCCACCTTAGCCTTCTCAGACCGCTCCTGGTAACTGCGCTCGCTGAATCTAGCCTTCATCGCAGTCCACTGCTCTGGCGTAATCCAACCCTGGATCGGCCCTCCGGAGCGATCACGACGCTTCTGGTCGTCGATCGCATCACGGATGAGCTTAGCTGCGACGACAGAAAATTGGCCCTCGATCCTCGTCGCCCGGTGTGGTGGATAAAAATAGGTCCTCTACAAGAAGTAAAATACAAAAGTTGTATAATATACACAAATGATTATTAAAATTTAAAATTAAACAAATTTTTTACCTTGAAGTGGGCGAACCAAAAGGCCTTCCTATCTGCGGGAGCATCTGAGTAGTTAATCCAAGCCCCACCATAGTTCTGCCTCAGAAATGTCCCCAGCTGTCTCTGTACTGCAGAAGGCCGATAACTATACAATAATAATTTTTCATGAATATATATGTACATATAATCATTTGAGAAATATATATTAATTAATTAACTTACTTCATAGGCCCGTCCGTCCAAATCTCCATACGCGTCTCGTCCAGGGGAGCGCATGGAGGGTCGCTCTCACCTCCTGCCTGGGCAGGATCAGTCTGATCGCCGTCCTCCATATGCTCGGCGTCGGCTCCCCCTATAGAGCCGTCGACAGGAGGAATGCTGGACGGGGGATCAGGGATGCTGGACGCGGGATCAGGAAGGCTGGACGACGAGGAAGGAGTTGGCAACCTGCTGGACGCGAGATCAGGAAGACTGGACGATGAGGAAGGAGTCGGCAACCTGCTGGAACTGCCCTATCCCGGTAATGGATCGGGAATAGAACGGTACAATGGCGTACTCGGAGATGAGGATGAGGGTACGGAACTGCCCTCTCCATCCCCACGTCGAGGCTGACGGGATTGGCTAATGTAAAATCCTCCGCGTCGTCCAGATGGTCTAGTCATACTTGATAATAACATATGACAATAAAAGAAAAATACATATTTATATGATAGACATCACAGATTTTTGAAAAATATCATGGTCACAGATAAAAGTGTCACTAAAGTGTCACAGATTTATTATTACAAAAATACATATTTATATGATAGACATCACATATTTTAATCCTCTTCTGAAAATTCATCTAGTTCGTTTAGCTCATATTCTTCTTCTTCTTCTTCTTCTTCCTCCTCTACATCTTCACTTTCATCTGCATCTTCCTCTTCAGATAATTCTACTTCTTCTACACAATTAGATGTGTATTGAGGAACTTTCGTCGTGTCCACTTCTATAATATTTGTTACAAGAGGTAGTTCATCCTGTTGATAAGCTATATCGTCAACCTCAAAGGTATTTCTAGCTTTGGTCTTGCATACTGCCCACCAGTCCGACCTTGTTGTTCCCCGTTTAGGATAACTTGTGAAGTACACGAGCTGAGCCTGACTTGATAGGACAAATGGTTCATAGGCTTGATATCGATGCCGATAGTTTATATCAACAAGACCGTGCTTATTTACTTTCCAACCTTGACCTTCAATCGGATCGAACCAATCACACCTGAATAACACAATCTTAGCAGGCTCTATTCCATAACTATATGTCAGTCCACGATCTCCCGTAGCACGCCATAGAAATCGTTGCCCGCATCAACATCTTTGTAGTTCGAAGATCTGATACACAAACAGCTGTTTTTGGTGGAGTCGAGATCCACAAAGTTGTCTCTGATCGGGCAAGTTGTTGACTTGAACCTAAATCCATTAACACAGTAGCTTGGCCATATTTTTGCAGCATAAATTGGTCCCTTGACTAGCGTTCTAATAGACTCATTCTCAAGTCTTGCGTATGGACGATCGACCTAAATACCACGAAAGAAGCAATTAAGTTCATTCTCAATCAAGTGCATATACAGAAAGGTAATTACAGAGTTCTCAAGTCTTACATATGCACTCAACCATGATGGAAAATAACGCCTCATTTCTTGTTCTAGTTCTTCTTCTGTTATATGTGGCCTACCTGACCTCACATCATCATTAAATATGTTGAAAACAACATCGTGCAATTAATGTAATAGTATCATTCTCAACACTATTAAAATAATGTAGACGTATTATTTACTTACCCCTCCAGTTTCTCTACTTCCTCCTCGTCGCAGTTGAGTAATACATACACCTGAGCAGCCCTTAGCTCATCATCGTTCAGATATCTCTTCTTTATCTTACCCGATGGCTTTACTGGAGCATTGAATACCTTCAGTATTGTATCATTACTTTCATGATCTCCCTCATCGTTTCTGGAAGCTCTCGTTCTATTAGTTGCAACATGAGGCTTGAAATACATCGAACAAAAGATTGTAATCTCCTCGAGAACATAGGCTTCACAAATAGAACCCTCGACCCGTGCCTTATTTTTTACCTTTCTTTTTAGGTGATTCAAATATCGCTCGAACGGGTACATCCATCGATATTCGACGGGTCCACCAACATGTGCCTCATAGGATAGATGAATCGGCAAATGTTCCATAGAGTCGAAGAATCCAGGAGGAAACACCCTCTCTAGCTTGCATAGTGTTACCGTAATGTCCTTCTCTTGCTTTTCTAGACGATCAACGAGCAATTTCTTAGAACAAAGATCCCTGAAGAATATGCTAAGCTCCGTCAATGGATCCCAAACTGCCTGCGGTAAGAATTCTCGAAATGCAATCGAAATTAACCTCTCCATGAATACGTGACAATCGTGGCTCTTCATACCCGTCAATTTGTTTTCCTTCGGATCGACACATCTTCTCAGATTTGACACATATCCGTCTGGAAATTTTAGGCCCTGGATCCACCGACAAAGTCTCATTTTATCCTCCTTGTCCAGCGAGAAAATTGACTTCGGCAGGAACTGTTTTCCATTCTGCTGTATCAAATACAACGCAGGACGTTTGCATATTTCTTCTAAGTCCAACCTGGCCTTGGGATTGTCTTTCGTTTTTTTTCTTTACGTCCATCACAGTATTAATTATGTTATCAAACACATTCTTCTCAATATGCATGACATCAAGATTATGTCTGATCAGATTGGTACTCCAGTATGGCAGATCCCAGAATATGCTCCTCTTTGTCCAGTTATGATCTCTACCAAATCTATCGCACTTGTACCCAGTTGTAGGATCTTCGATAGCACTTGGAAAATCTTTAATCTCCTCCCATATCGTGGCTCCGCACCACCTTGGCGGTGGATCACCCTTCTCTACAACGCCGGCACGGAATGCATTCCTATTCCTTCTGAACGGATGATCTTTTGGCAGAAATTGCCGATGACAATCAAAGAAGCACGATTTTCCTCCGTATTTTAAGCGAAAAGCCTTACTACGGTCCATGCAATACGGACATGAGAGACGGCCATGAGTGCTCCATCCAGATAACATTCCATAGGCCGGAAAGTCGTTGATGGTCCACATAAGGGTTGCCTTCATCTGAAAATTCTGCTTCCTGGAAACATCGTACGTGTTAGCCCCTACTTCCCATAACTGATTCAACTCATCTATCAAAGGCTGTAAGTACACGTCAATGTTCCTCTTGGGATTGTTCGGACCAGGAATTATAACGGTTAGAAACATGTACTGAGTCTTCATGCACATCCAAGACGGTAGGTTATACGGAGTGACAATCACAGGCCAGCATGAATACTGGGATCCCGAAAGACCAAAAGGAGTAAAACCGTCAGAAGATAGTCCCAACCTGACATTACGCGGATCTGAAGCAAAATTGGGATACACTCGATCAAAGTGCTTCCACGCTTCTCCATTGGATGGGTGATCCAACACTCCTTCAATATGTTCTCGCATGTGCCAACTCATATTTTCGGCCGTCTCTTTCACCATAAATAATCTTTGCAACCGCGGCGTTAAAGGCAAGTAGTGCATTGAATCGGTCGATCTTCTTGTACCGGTAGACCTTCCTGTACTAGTTGTCTTATAGCGATCAGCACCACAAAATCTGCACACATCTGCGTCCTTGTCGTCTTTGTAGTACAGTATGCACCCATTGCGACAGGAATCAATTTTCTCGTATCCCATCCAGAGCGATCTTACCATCCTCTTAGACCGGTGGAAGTCTTTAGGCAACTTAGCACCTGCCGACAAGATCTCTATAATCAACTCCAAGACTCGGTTGTAGCATTCTTGCGACATGTTAAAATCTGAATTAATGCTCAACAGTCTTGTAACCACCTCCAACGGTGAATGATCCTCACAACCAGGATACAATGGAGTCCTTGCATTCTCCAGCAACTCCATGAACTGTGCAGCATCGGCGTTCGGTGCCTCCTCAGGTGCATCATGAACGAAACTAGGCCCCGCAGCGTCGAAAATCATGTTCACGCACCCATCGTCGTATGCATGATTATCTGAAACAAAATTAGGTCCCGCATGCATATATGGCTCAACATAAGGCTCCGGCTCTGATGCTAAAGACATAAGTTCTCCGTGTGCGGTCCACTGATAGTAATTAGGCGTAAAACCCCTCGAGTACAAATGATATGTCACTTCCACTTCTGGATAATATTTTACGTTACGACATTTCACACACGGACACTTAATTTTGGTGTCGTCCATGTACTGAGGGAACGCCTTAGCAAACTGAAGGAACTGCTCTACTCCCGCTATGTATTCATCCCACACACCACACATATCATCAGGATGACGATTGTACATCCATGAACGATTTCGCAAGTAGTAATTCATATCCATTTGGAAATAATTCTGCAAAGATGGACATACATTATCCAACAGGCACAAATTCGTATATTATGTCTTATTAGGGACACACATTAGTAGCGGACAGTTACTAATATCAATGATATGCAATCTAGGTCAAACTAGGTTGTACTAAGTCAAACAAAGTCAAACAAGGTCAACCTAAGTCAAACAAAGTCAAACAAAGTCAAAGTAGGTCAAGGGTTGACCTATAGTTGACTTTGTCAACTCTTAGTCCAATCTAAGTCAAATATCCTATTTCTAGTCATTACCTACCAAGGTACCGTTTACCTTATCGCTATTGGTATCCCAATACCAATACCTTAAGTTGGTACCCTTTACCTTATCGCTATTGGTACCCTTTACCTTATCGTTATTGGTACCCTTTACCTTATCGTTATTGGCATGGGCTGATGAATGGTAGGTAGGTGACTAGACACTTGATGTTAGGAACTGATACTCAAGTATTTAGTCAAGTGACCTCAGGAACTGAACTCATATTCAATAGGGGACTGAACTAACCAATAAGCAATCTAGGGGCTGAATAATTGATTCAAAACTGATTTAAGGACAGGCTGGACATCTAAGTTGATAACTAATGTCGATGTGCAAGGGTGGAATGAACTAAAAAGGTAATCCTTCAACCAAACAATACCTAATCTATATGTCAGTCATGGGACTGAACAACTGAATATAAGACAAATAATAGGACTGGAACTAAATAAAAGCCTGGACTGATATGAATAGATAATATGGACTGCAATATGCCAAGCAAGACTGATACACATAGTTGATACCAAATGGATATGGGACTGAACATTATACTGTGGTAATCCCCCAAACTGGACTGTACAGTGGTAAATGCTAACATGTGGATCAAATGTGGACTGTTCAAAGCTCACTGACTGAACAAAGCTAAGGGATTGAATCGATATAAAGGCAATGGACTGACCTACTAAGAGACTAACAATGTATACATTCTCACTTACAAACTTGAGTCTATATATATATACAACGACTGGACAGTCATACATGGTTGATCACATATGGAATAAACAGCCCACACAAATACACACCCACAGTCCACTTAAACCACAAATCCCCCAATCAATATAACTACTTCTATTATACTCTTGTATGCTAGATTATCATACCAATGCTAAAGCTATAGCAAAGCACTCCTAAACTAAAGGTTAAAATTTGAATTTAGAGCATTGATGCTCTTTGAGTCATTTTGACAAACACTTGGCGTGCATATCAATATCTGTGTGTGTGTGTGTGTGTGTGTGTGTGTGTGTGTGTCCGTGTGTGTCCGTGTATGTGTGTGTGTGTGTGTGTGTGTGTGTGTGTGTGTGTGTGCGTGTGTGTCCGTGTCCGTGTGTGTGTGTGTGTGTCCGTGGGAGAAGAGGAGGAGGAAGGAGAGGAGTTAGGTTAGGGTTTACCTGAGGAAGAGGAGGAGGAGGTCGGATTAGGGGAGGAGGAGCTCGAGGAGGAGGATCTCGAGGAGGAGGAGCTCGCCGGAGGGGGAGGGATTCGCCGGGGGGAGGAGGAGCTCGAGGAGGAGGATCTCGAGGAGGAGGAGCTCGCCGGAGGGGGAGGGAGTCGCCGGGAGGGGAGGGGGTCGTCGGGGGGGGGAGGGCACTGACAGAGGGGGAGGGAGTCGCCGGGGGGTGGGGGTGGGGGGGGGGGGGGAAATTAAAATTTTCGGAGATTTTCGAGTGAGAGTGAGGGGGAAAGAAGGCAGCGGCGTGCCCTAAGTAAAATAACTTAGCGACGTCACGTGTTGACGTCGCTAAACGTCGCAACAATGGCGACATATACTTATAATATGTCGCTGAACATCGCTATTCAGCGACGTACTATACTCCTGTCGCAGAACGTAGCTAGCCAGCGACGTTTTGCGACGTATTTATAAACAAGTCGCTACTGGCGACGTAATTTCTTGCCGTCGCTGCGTTACGTCGCTATTTGATGATATTTTAGTAGTGTTTGTTTGCTATTCCAAACTAGTAAAAATTTGGCGAATTAGCGTTTAGATCATGGATTTATACAAGTTTAGAGTTTAAGATGTTATATGTCAAATTATAAGTTTGGACCCTATATATATATATATATATATATATATATATATATATATATATATATATATATATATATATATATATATAGGAAGCGGATCAAAAGCCTCCCTTAGAAAACTCCCTAAAAATTCCCTCACTCTCAGCCGTCCATTTAATGTTAATATTAATGTTAATATTAATATTAATGTTAATATTAATGTTAATATTAACATTAAATACTAAAATTAATATTAAATTTAACATTAACATTAATATTAACATTAACATTAATATAAAAATAAAAATTAATATTAATAATAACATTAACATTAATATTAACAATAACATTAATATTAACATTAAATGGACGGCTGAGAGTAAGGAGATTTTTAGGAAATTTTCTAAGGGGAGCTTTTGATCCGCTCCCATATATATATATATATATATATATATATATATATATATATATATATATATATATATATATATATATATATATATATGAAAAAATTTCAATACATTCCATGTAAAAATTTGTATCAATATATCCCAAATCTGAATCATTGGATGTTGATCCAATGGTTCAGATTAAAGCCGAAGTCAAAGTAACATGTAAAATCAAAGTCAAAGTAAACACATTTCATATTATCACACTTCTGAGGCTGCAAAAGGAGATTAGCTCGGCCCAGCGAGCCAAGTGCTCCTGGCTGAAGGATGGAGACCGGTGTTCCAAGTTCTTCTATGACGTTATCCGGACTAGACAGAATCGGAATCACATATCCCAGCTTCTCGCTGCGGATGGCACCCTGGTGGGGACGCCGGCTGAGATACAGGGCGAGGCTGTCAGGTACTATTCTGATTTATATTTCCAGACTGACTACCTGTCCGTGTTCCCAGAGGTTGTTACGAAGCGCTTGGTGACTCCATTTGGAAATAGCATCCTTCTTGCCCCTGTCTCTTTGGAGGAGGTAGAATCTATTGTCAAGGGGGCGGACCCTAATAAGGCCCCTGGTCCAGATGGCTTCAGCAGTGGTTTCTTCAAGCGCCATTGGGATATTCTGAAGATGCAGGTCGTGGAGGTGGTCCAGGAGTTCTTCACTAAGGGGAAGCTTTTGAAGGAGCTGAATCACACTTTCCTGACCTTGGTGCCGAAGAAGGAGGGCGCGACTGCATTGACTGATTTCAAACCTATTGTATGTTGTAATTATCTTTACAAGATAATTACGCATCTTATGTGCCGGCGGATGGAGGGAATCATGCAGGACTTGGTTTCTCCTAACCATGCTGCGTTCATCAAGGGGAGGTCGATTGCAGAGCATAGCCTCCTGGCTCATGAGATGGTGAGGGGTTTCAGCAGACCTGGTGGGGAGAAAGCTTGTGTTAAACTGGACCTGAGGAAGACGTATGACATGGTCAATCGTGACTTCCTATGCCATCTGATGTCTGCCATGGGATTCGCGGATCACTGGGTTGCGTTGATCAGGAAGTGCATCGCGTCCCCTACTTTCTCAGTTCTCATCCAGGGCGTTCCTTACGGATATTTCCAGAGAAACCGTGGGTTGAGGCAAGGTGACCCACTGTCCCCTTACCTGTTCACGCTTGTGATGGAATACTTTACTTGTTTGATGGACCTGGCAGTGCACCGTGGACGGCTGGTGCCTTTGTTTCGGAGGTTGGACCCGCCAGTTACCCACCTTATTTATGCTGATGATCTACTGGTCTTCATCCAGCCTTCGACGAGGGGGTTGCAGACGCTTGTGGGTATTATGGAAGATTTGAAGTCCTTCTCGGGTCTCCAGCTGAACAGGGATAAGAGTCGGGTCTACTTCAGTTTCCGGTGTTCCCAGAAGGAGGAGCGGGCTGATGTCCTGGGTATCGCGAGGAGTGATCTTCCGGTGCGTTATTTAGGAGTGCCCCTCACAGTCAATTATGCGCGGGATCAGGACTGCCAGGGCCTGGTTGAGTATGTCCAGCGGAGAGTAGAAGGCTGGCAAGCCGCCGGTCTGTCTTTTGGCGGACGCATAGAGCTGATCAGATCTGTGATCTCGGCTGTGGCCCATTTTTGGCTACAGTCCATCCTCCTCCCGGTGGCCACTATTCGGCGAGTGGAGCGTCTTTGTGCTGATTTCCTTTGGAGGGGGGTATACATGCGATCTCGTGGAAGCAGCTCTGTCGTCCCAGGAAGGAGGGAGGTGTGGGGCTCAGGCCGTTGCTGGAGATCAGGGAGGCCTCTGCGCTCAAGCTGGCCTGGAGATTCATTAGCGGGGGGTCTCTTTGGGCGGACTGGATGCACAGCAGATACGTGAAGCAGGGCAATTTTTGGACGTGTTCTCCTGATAACAACCATTCTGTCACGTTCAAGACTGTCCTGAGACACAGGGGTGTGCTCAAGTCTGCTATCCGGAGGGTCATGAAGGATGGGTCGGGCACGGACCTCTGGCGAGACCCTTGGATAGATCGGCATTCGCTGCTAGACATTAGGGGTTCCCCGACACACACGGAGGACAGGCGAGGTCTGACGTGTAGTCGGATCTTACGAGATGGAGAGTGGAGGCCGGATTCCTATCGGTACACTGAGGAGCTGGGAGGGTTCATTATGTCTACAGTCATTGACCCGGCTTTGCCTGCGGACAGGTGGATTTGGGAGCCGCCTGGAGCATCTTTGGGCTCGGGGGAGTTCCAGTTCCGTAGTTGCTACAATCTTATCCGGCACACTTTTCCTCTGAGTTCTGATTACGAGTTCGTCTGGTGTAAGGGTCTGGCCAGGAAGATGCAGTTGTGTGTTTACAAGCTTCTTCTGGGTCGCCTCTTGACGAGAGATCGCCTGAGTTCTTTTGGAGTGCCAGTGCCGGACCCCAAATGTGTGCTTTGCTGTTTGGAGTCTGAGTCTATTAGACATATCTTTTTCGATGCACTCTGGCATGGCAGATATGGTCGGAGCAGAGTCGGGTATTGGGAGTGTGTGCCTCTGGGAAATACATTGGGGACATCATTCCGGTGATACGAGATAGCAGGGGTCGAGGTCAGGACTGGTTCCGTACAGCTAGAGTTCGTCTGGCGGCTGCGGTTTGGCATGTTTGGCGGGAGCGAAACCGCCGGATCTTTGAGGGACTGGTCACACCTCCGGTTGGCATTCTCCATAACATTGAGTTTGATGTGAACGCTATGGAGAATGGATGACTGCTGAGTGGGAGTCCCACTCAGAATGTATGTTGTATGATTATGACTTTTCATTTGGAATAAAATTTACCTTTTTCCAATATATATATATATATATATATATATATATATATATATATATATATATATATATATATATATATATATATTGAAGCAATGGATAATTGTGGCAAACTCGCCTCCAATGGGGCTCGAACTCCGACCACTTGGGCTGCATGCATCTCTCTTAACCACTAGGCTAGAGGTCATATATATATATATATATATATATATATATATATATATATATATATATATATATATATATGTGTGTGTGTGTGTGTGTGTGTGTGTGTGTGTTCGGATCGGGAGCTCCCCAAAAGTCCCTCTCTTACTGTACCGTTGGATTGAGGGGATGCACCCATGGGCCCCACACAGCCCACTCGATCCAACGGTGCACTAGGGAGGGGGGCTTTTGATCTAAATTATATATATATATATATATATATATATATATATATATATATGATCTTTTTTCTCTCATTATACCCTCATTTTCTGTGTTTGTTGTTGTCCTTGTACTCATGTTTAGGTATAATGAAAGAAAAATCAAGGTCTAAACTTTCCAATCGAACATGTTATGACTTAAACTCTAAACTGATACAAAATCTTGGATATAAACGTTATTAGTCCTAAAAGAAATAAAAAATAAAAGTATTATTTGCTCTTCTAAGTAAGTATAAAATGCGTATAAAGCAGGTACGTATATAGTATTATATACTAAAATAGATTGAAGCCGCTTACGTATTGATACTTTCTAGTTTTGGGTTCTTGGTGGTACTGGAATGTTCTATCGAGACCTCCAACCTAACACGTGGCAGTACAGTAACCACCAACCAGCCACCGGCACCATAGCCGCAAATCCACCCGTCCAATCCATCCCAGCCGCAACTAAAAAGCTCAGGCTCGGCTCTCAAACTCAGCCCAGCCCAGCCCTCTCGTAGTCGTACGTATCTATCCAAACAAATTACAACAAAGAGCGACTTCCTGCCCACGCCAAAAATGCCCCACGTCATCTCGACGCGTCCGCTCTCCTCTTTCTTCTCTCCTCCTCCTTCCTCCCGAAGCCTCCCAAATTCTCTACTCCCTCCTCTCCCCTTCCCCGTCCCCAAACCCTCTTCTTCGCAGCCCCTCCGCTCCTCTCCCGCCAAAATGAACTGGCTCGAGAAGCTAGGGCTGGCCTCCTCCAGCCGGGCCGCGGCGGTCCCGGCCTCGCCGGCGCCGGAGGCGGCGGCCCCGGACGAGGACCTGCCGGCGCCGGGGAACGCCTTCGCGCAGTTCGGCGCGGGGTGCTTCTGGGGGGTGGAGCTGGCGTTCCAGAGGGTCCCCGGGGTGACCCGGACCGAGGTGGGCTACAGCCAGGGCCTCACCCACCGGCCCACCTACGAGGACGTCTGCACCGGGACCACCAACCACAACGAGGTGGTCAGGGTGCAGTACGACCCCTCCGAGTGCCGGTACGAGGACCTCCTCGACGTGTTCTGGAGCAGGCACGATCCCACCACTCTCAATCGCCAGGTATAAATTCGTTCCTTGAAGTTTTCAATGGACGGAAAATATTACTCTCAAATTGGTCACTCCTAACCAGACCATCATCACAAATGATGATTATCTCATCGCCTTTTGAAGCAGTGGCAGTTGTGTCTTTGGCTTCATTCTTCTCATTTGATTCATTTCTCTTTTCCTTTTTGAGTTTTCTGCATTCTCTTTTCATATGACCCTTAAGGCCACAATGAAAGCATTCTATCTCTTTTCTTGGTTTGAAAGTGCCTCTGGAATGATCTTTTGGCCTGCTTTTGGAGCGGTCACGGTTGTGAAATTTTCTTTGATGAGTTCTTCCACGATTCTCAGAAATAAGAGCATCTGACTCGGTTGTTATGTCTTGTTCTTTCCGCCTCGCTTCTTCATTCAATAAACTATCCTTCACTAAGGTTAAAGTGATGACGCCTTGAGGAGCGGAGTTGCTTAAGGAAACCACAAGTGTGTTCCAACTATCCGGCAACGAGCTGAGTAGCAAAAGTGCCAATAGCTCATCTTCCAGCACCAGCTTCATGGTTGAAAGTTGATTTACCAACTCTTGGAAATCACTCAAGTGTTCAGAAACACTTCGTCCGTCTTGAGAGGTTTATGAAAGACTGGGCGGATGCATAATTGTGAAGTTTATGTTGGGATTCGGAGTTGAATCATAACTTGGGGAATATGGAGGTAAATTTTAGGGTTTTGGTGTTGGGGAATATGGAGATAAAATTTAACGTTTTGGAAGGAAGTTTATGTTGGAGTTCGGAGTTAGTCATAACATGTTGGGGAATATGGAGGTAAAATTTACGATTTAGGGTTTGAAGGAAGAGAGAAGGGAGCTTTCGGCTAAGGATTTCTCTTTGGAAGGGGGTTTGGAGTTAGAGAACCTCCAGTCTAACTGGATTTTTGGGAAACTCCATTTAACGGGGGTGGCCCTAGCTGTGCGACGGCCCAGGACCCAAAGACTAAAGGGGCACCAACATAGATGTATTTAAAATAGTAGTATGCACCATGGGGCATCCTTAACATAAAATAATTGTGATGATAGAGTGGTTATCATGCTAAACTTACACGCTAGAGCTCCCTTGGTTCAATTCTCGGTGGCAACAATATTTTTTGTGATATTTACTTTTAGTTTAGTTTCTTACTTCTTTTTTTCACATTATGTATGGGCCCCATTTTGGAAGTTCGTCTTGGGCACCAGTGAGCTCATGGCCGGCCCTACAAGTCCATTTCCATATGTCCACAAACTTAAATAATACTCTAGTTTTCTTAATGAAGTTTCATCTTTTCAAACCCCAGTTAAAAACTCCAAACTCCAAAATAGATCTAACATCGTTTGCTAAAACGTTTGGGTATAGAGTTTACTGGAGTTTTCTAAAGCCCCACAACTTAAGTTTGTTGGAGTTAATTTTTGAGCGGTTACGTATAGAGTTAATTTTGGAGTGTCGATGTTTTGAAGCTATGAATGACACTCTAGTCGCATGATTTGAAGGTCTATGACAGAGGGAAGAGCATGGTACCAACTTGTTTCTTTTAGAATCGAATAATTTTATGAATATCAATCAACGTGATAAAAGATATTAATAAAGATGTATCATTTTCAAACTTCATAATTTGGAACCTAATCTTTTTTCAACTTTTCCTCATTATCTCATATAGACCCCAAAATTCTGTAATTTGTATCATATTCCAAAGCCCTTCATATTGTCATCAAGAATGATATTTCCAACCTGCATAGTCAAACGATAAGATGTTGTCCTAGAAGGAGCAGGATAAGTGTATTTTTGTTTAGGGAAAAGAGAGAGAGAGCAAGAGAGATGGAGACGAGGAGGACGAGAAGAAGGAAAAGAGAAACAAGGAGGAGGAAAGAGGAGAGAAGGGTTTCATAGGAGAGGATAGGGTGCAAGTAGAACTCCAGTCTCATGGAGTTTTTTCTATATTTTAAAGACGAATATTGAGAATACTTTTGAGAAGTAAGTATATAGACTAACCCAACCATATGATCTTGTTATAACAAATGTTAAAACAATTGTAACGAGTCTTTGAGATGAGCATTTGCCCCGAATTATTGAGTTGACCTATGCTTGAATTCCAAAAAAGGGGTTGACCTGCACTAGGGCGCGCTGGGGGTGCCCTTCTTGGATTTTCAGATAAATTGTATATAGTTCAATCTAATACTTAAATGTAACATGAAATCTTATAATTGATTTGTTGCCTAGTTGGTAAATCAATAAAATTTTAACCAAGAAGTCTAGGGATCAAATCTCTTTAGCCATATTATGCATTACTTTTACTTGTATTTTTAACTTTTTGTTTATAAATTTTATATAATGTCCTCTTAAATTCTAAATTAAGGTATATTTGACATCTCTAAACCCAACGCCCCTCCCCCTCTATTTTTTTTGTTCGCCCCTGGACGTATGCTTGAATTCCAAAAGGCTGTTCTCTTCCATCAAGAAGTAGGGAGCAGGGATAGATTGGATGTTGGCAAGAGGGGCAATCTAGATGCTATAATAGGCCACCAAGTCACCGACAAGTATCACAAAAGCTATGCTTGAATTCCAAAAAAGAGGTTGACCTATGTAGGGGCGGACCTCTTAAATTCTAAATTAAGGTATATTGAGTTGACCTATGCTTGAATTCCAAAACAAGGGGTTGACCTATGTAGGGGCGGACCTGCACTAGGGCGCGCTGCACTAGGGCGCGCTGGGGGTGCCCCTCTTGGATTTTCGGATAAATTGTATATAGTTAGTTCAATCTAATACTTATTGTAACATGAAATCTTATAATTGATTTGTTGCCTAGTTGGTAAATCAATAAAAAATTAACCAAGCGGTCTAGGGATCAAATCTCTTTAGCCATATTATGCATTACTTTTACTTGTATTTTTAACTTTTTGTTTATAAATTCTATATAATGTCCTCTTAAATTCTAAATTAAGGTGATAGATTGGCTGCTGGCAAGAGGGGCAATCTAGATGCTATAATAGGCCACCAAGTCACCGACAAGTGTCCCAAAAGGGGGGGTGGGGAGGTGATCTTGTCAATAGAGGGAGCCTCAAAGGTGTGGCTTTGTTGGTAAGTGAGCCACAAAGAAGTAGCAACCTACATGAGGATGATGCTAGGTAGAAACATGGTGGTATTGTCTATCGTAGGCTCGTAGCCCTCCAGTAGAACTTTTGTGATACATCTCTGTTTTGTCTTAATTGCACAATTTTTGGGGATTAAAAACAAATTTAATTTAATGAGACATCAAAGTAGTCCCTTAAAGCAACTTGGATTTCAACATCGTCATCTGAATATACTCTTACGGAACGGGGCTCTAGGGAGCATAAGAAACTTGTAAAAGAATTGACAAAAAAATTTTTTATGACCGAGTGTTAACCTGACGTCAATCTTCTTTATTGTTGCCAAATGCCTAGACCAAGATAGATATGAGTAGTAGAGGGTCATGTCGTCAAAACCTCTACAACCATGTAGAAATAGGTTAGAAATGACTAGTGGTAGCCCCGGACCTGAACCGTCCAAGTTTTGGACCGAACCCTAACCGTTCATAGCAATCTTGGGTCGAGTTTAGATTGGTCCAGGTATCTAACTACAATCAAATCAAAAGGGCAATAAAATCCTATAGTTCTAAACTCATCTCTAAATTTTTGCATTTGGTGCGAGTCATAATCAGATACGATTCATGTGGATCCAAACCCTACCCTTTTGAGGAATGTGTGTACTTTTGAGGAACATACACTGATTGGCCAAAGGCAGCTCCATGTCTAGTTCGGATAAATATAGGGTCGGGTCCCTGGTCCAAGTGACAACCCTAGAGGTAAGATGAGACAATTTGCTCAATCTTCATGTCAATTCTACTCGATACTTTGTGGATGAGTCCAACCCCAAAATTTTGGTATAACGGCTTGTTGTTGTTGTTGTTGTCTGCCAATGAGTTTCTTCCAATGTTTCAAAACACAACAAACATTCTATTCAGAACTTGGTTACAGAGGAAATAATAATTTTAACAGATTTTTTGTGTTCTTGTATGCGAATCTCTATGCTTTTTATGTATGTGTGCAATCTTTTAGCAGAATGTTAGTCTAGTGTAACCCCTCAATGCCGACTTCCTGGTCAAGGAGAATAAATTATATATGAAGGACCTATGCGGTCAGTTGACGATGCATGACCCAGTTTAGGCTTGTACAACAAAGGAATTTGAGAAGGTAAGATGATAAAATTTGCTATTCCGATGTAAAATGGTGTTTAAAGACACGAGTCTAAACTCCATACGGTTTGAGAAGGTAAGACTATAAAGAGTCTAGATGAAGAGGAAAGATTATACATTTTGCTACAGGTAACAACATTCGTGTATATATATATATATATATATATATATATATATATATGACATTAGTAAGTAAAAGAGTGAAAAGAAAGTGGCATTATCATTTAAAGTAATTCAGATTTGTTGGGAGGAATTTCTGGTGAACATGAACATGAACTGAACGGCCTGTCTTGACTTTTCAAAATAGCATTTTAAGTGTTTCCAGGACCTTAACTGACAATAGTTGACGTGTATTTTCTTATAATATCAATTCTTGCAACGTTGGGCTAATATAAATTTTAACTTTTAAGATGTCTGCATCAAATCTAAGCAATTGTTTCCAATCCCAATTGTACTTTTAGATTCCAGCTGAGTTAAATCACTGTTGATGCTGATCAGAAATACCGAGATATTTGTTCTACTGTGATGCTTTACACATCTTGGCATGGGTTTACATGCAAATCATCACTTGAAGACTTGAACTATGTACAAGGAGTGAATCTTTGGAAACCTTTGATCTGTGAATGCAGGGCAATGACGTAGGAACTCAATATCGCTCAGGAATATACTACTATACACCAGAGCAGGAGAAGGCGGCTAGAGAGTCTCTGGAGAGGCACCAAAAGGCCTTGAACAGAAAGATCGTTACAGAGATCCTTCCAGCTAAAAAGTTCTACAGAGCAGAGGAGTACCATCAGCAGTATCTAGCGAAAGGAGGTCGCTTTGGTTTCAGACAGTCGACAGAAAAAGGTTGTAATGACCCCATTCGCTGCTATGGCTAAGGTAAAGAACTCCCTGCAGTTACTAGAAATGCCTGCAATAAAAATTTGTGTTTACGTGGCTTGTTCTGGAGTCCATCATTGGTGATGTATAAAGTAAGTTTTTCGAATGTATACAGCATGTAATTAGTCACTGCAGACATTGTATTATATTTACCTATATGTATTATGTCCTCAGCATGGAGAGTAATCCTAGTGTGAAATCGAGGGATCTTGTTCGTCTCTGATGAAATACCATTTCAGTTGCTTAGCTCGTCGTGGGCTGAAAAATCGTGGTTTATTATGAGCGTGAATCCTAGATGGAGCTACATGATGTTTGATTACTCTTCCATCTTTGCCAAGGTTTTCTCATTTTCCTAATTTTCCTTCTAGAAACACTTAATAGCTTTGTCGAGGGATTCGGGTCATATGGAGGCTTACAAATTGCTTGTGATAATGGATCTTTCTTCAAATGAGGACGAGTTTATAGGGTGTTGAAACTAGTTATCAGTTGCTACATGTAGTTTAATCCTTAGAAGCTAGAAACTCCTAGAAGGTCAACGAATCTCATTAAGAACCTCGATTCGGAGGTTCTTATTGGGGAGCTCGTTAGGAGCTCGCTTCTCCGATGATGGGAGCTCGTTCCTCCGGCGACGTGAGCGCCTTTCTCGGACGACATGAGTGCTTCTCATAATATGACCATAATTTTAAAATATAACATAAATTTTGGGAAGAAAGTTAGAAGATTTTTAATACGTTTATCAAAGTACCAAGAAACTAATGATTATATACCTTGACATCATAACAAATCAACATGCGGATAATCTCTCTGTAACTTTGAACTGAACTTTATAAATTCTAATAATTATTAAGATATTTATAAGTTTTGATAACAGTAATTAATAGACATAGTTTTTTAATTGGCGCACGCTCCCATCACGCTCCCAATTTTAGACTCTTCTAAGTTGTCGCGTTCCCCCGCTCCCGCCCCCACTTCTGTTCCCCTTTTTGGCTTCTAAGGTTTAATCTGCTAGTGATTGTAATAATGCTTTGATGGAGTAGGAAGAGGTTATCAAGGTTGGGAAATTGTAGATTTCTAGTTTCAGTGTAAGTTGACTGATACCAGACTGGTAGCTCTTGCATATAGCAGAGAGAATGAACTGTGCATATGATTTTGGAAACAATGGAACTCTTTAGGGTTTCTTCAAGAAAAATAAAGATTTTGATACAGTTGAGGAGGCGGAGCTTGAAATGTTAATAATTGCCAGAAATCGGTAAGGACATGGCGACACATGCACATGTCACCTATTTGTTGTGTCTTAGTGTATTTTGGGGTGTCTGGGCTGCGTCCACTACATGTACGACACATTTCTGGCACAAAACATCCGAGATTTTTGTAGTGTTCGTGCCATCAACTCTACTCAGTTCTGTTCAGGATAATTGGACCTTCTGCAGTATAGTATACAATTGATGGAGTTCTACCTAATCTATCTTTAGATTGGTTGATCTAGAAGCATGAGATGTAGGACCAAGGACAATTAGTATGTTGAAGTCAGGATTCTAGAAGTACTTCCCTATTTTTCCCCCTTTATTGAAGATTTCTAATTGGTTTAGGAGTATTAGCTTTTAGTTGAATTACAAGAAGATTTGCATTTGGTTTGGAATTATTGGGTAAGAGGCCAATGTAAGGCCCTAACCCTAGGTATCTTTTGAGGATAAAGAGTAGTAGATTTTCCTTCCACTTGAGTTGTTAAAGTGTGTATCATAAGTTGACATAATGCGAAAGAGTCCAGTTTTGCTTGGAAATCAAAATTGAATAATTAAAACTGAAGCAGTTGTTCATTTCCCTAAGGCACTAGCCTAGTGGTAGTGCGGGGGGCCGCCCAAGCACAGGTTTTGGGTTCGGACGGCGGCTGGGTGGCTTATATAGCCACGGCCCGGCTTGGAGAAAGGACACCTCAAAAAAAAAAAAAAAAAAAAAAAACTATACTAATTTTTAAGTAGTAAATTTCACTATGGCAGGCCTTGAATAGTTGCATGTCCAGTATAGACTGCTGCATATATTCCCAAGCCCCACTGTCATCTTCTCTCCTTCGTCGCAGGTCTTCTTCCCATCC
Organism: Iris pallida; assembly: GCA_029216955.1. Taxonomy (NCBI): domain Eukaryota; kingdom Viridiplantae; phylum Streptophyta; class Magnoliopsida; order Asparagales; family Iridaceae; genus Iris; species Iris pallida. The sequence goes on along the minus strand of JANAVB010002199.1, from coordinate 22,752,558 downwards.
TTCTATATAAAGTGACCCAAATTGCTCCCATTCTTCGGTTCTGACTCGCTCTTTATATGATCCTGCATGCGACATGGGCATCCCTCAAGAAAGAACGACTTTTAGCAACTAGTGTTAGGTATTGAGTAAAATTAAACAATCCCTCTCAAGGATATGGCATCCTCTGAATTTATAGTACATGATCCTAAACAAAACTGTATGGACCAAAAGGATCCAAATAGCTGGACCTGAAAAAATATCGTTGTGTTTGTAATCACTCGGAAATAGGGTTTATGTGATACCGAATAGTTGCAAAAATACGTAAAATATAAGTCAAATAATATGTATACTGAAAAGCATCACAAGTTCCATGTATTAGGTTATTGTGTTTTTACTTCTCATCTTGCCAGCAGCCAGCCTGCTTGAACAGAGCAGATGACATAGATCAGACTGATAAGTACACAAATAATGTCTTATGTTATTGCGTTCCTACTTATTACTTCTCTGCACCCTGGTGTATGATTATGCAGACCCGGACCCCTTGCGGGTCTATTCTTGGACATGGGTCTAATTTCTAGTGCCATACCCAGAACCATCAATGTCTGTATTGTGCCAGCTTGATAAAATCTGGGTCGAGTCTCAAGCCAATCTATGAACCCATTGTTATATAAGCGCAAACTCTTGATTTGATTTGATTTGATTTCTTTCATGTACCAAAGTGACTATTACCAAATGTTCACCACCTAGAGTCCAGGAATCTCTTCACAATTTCTCTCTTCCAAATGTTAGTGTGTCACTTGCAAAATAGAGATCAGTTTTGATACTTGCTGAGAGTTCATTTGTTCTACTCTGCAAAGAACTGGAAAATAGTTGTCTGCACAAAAGTGCAGTCTATAAAAGTTAGAAATGAGTGTGCATCAACATGTATCCATCATGAACTAATCCCTGTCGGTCGCTTTGATTCTGTCAACTTTTTCCCGCTAACACGAAGCACTAAACCTGTTTAACTTTGATTGTAGTTGTTCGGTTTAGTGGTTTTATATTGATTGCTCGTGTGTGAATTCGTCCATAGTCCCAACCATTGAACCCAAAATGAATTAAATTAATGACATCTTATCCTTTCCAAGCAGAACTTTTAATTATATTTGGTGGGTAGCGTTTGATGTAGCTACCACAAAAGTATTTTGAGTTAGGAAAGTGTAATCACTTGGGGAAGAGCATCTAGAAGATAGTTTATATTGTGGGTAGCCAACTTTTAGACCTTAGGGTTGAAGTATTGAACCACCGAAAGCGTCTTGAGACTCTATAGGCCATTCAGAGTGGCATCCAGCTAATATCTTCTCTTGCTTATGTTGAAGGCTTTAGTAACCCTTTAAATATCTTCTATTGCACTTAAAAGATGAATTATCTTCATTTCCACTGCACTGGAAGAACTGATGCTGTTACATGAATAACTACTAGAATTCCTTGTGTAGCAATCTGAGAGGTTATGTTTTGACCTAGGTTTCATGCTCAGGGAACGGATCTGTTTACCCCGTAATCCTGTATCGATTCTATCACATATTCTCATCACGTGACACGTCCTACTTTTGGTATTCATAATTATAGGAGGTGAGGAGACGTGTCACATGTTGAAAACATGTAACAAAATTGGTATAAAATTATGGGGACAACATATCCGCTTCCTCTTGCTCAAGGATTGTCCAGACACTAACTTATTCTCGCTTTTAATATCAATGATTAACATAAGCCCTTTATACAATTGTTTGAAGTGTTCGGAGTTGAGAGTTGATGTATTGGTCGATTGTTTCATAATATTATTATCATTGGAAGTTTTGTATACTAGGAACATTTAGGTTTAAGAGAGAGGAAAAGGCAGTTTACAATTACATTGTTTTTTTTTTAGATACAAGTCATTGTATGGACTAAAAGTATAGTACAAGCAAACTTTTCTTGTAGGTTATGGCAAAGCCCTATGATGTTTAATGATATTTTGGCGACAAGTTGGACACCAGTAATGTTTGACATCAAGTTGATACTATAAGAACTTTCTAAATCTTTTTAAGGCCTTCTCTTGATCTGTAGCCAACCTCATTTAGATGGACAAAGACTACACGATGATGTGACATCCAAACTTCCCTTATTTCGACCGAGTGAACATCCCATTGTTTGAAAAATATGAAAGGAAAAGATCTCCTTCCTCAGTGGCCCTATTTAGGCGTGAGCGTTCCGTTTATTCGGTTTCAGCCGAACCAAAATAGTCAAAGCCAAATAAACCGAAATTCTAAAAATCCAAAAGCGAAACTGAACTAAAATTAGCTATAACCGAAACCGACAATCTATTTGGTTTGTTCGGTTGGATTATTTTTATTGTTTAATAGTCCGGACCCAAAGTTAGGATTGTGGTTAAATTATATTAGAAAATACAATTTTTATACATACGTTTGTCGTATTTTAAAGTTAAAAGTTTAAAACACATAGATAGAATTGTTCATTTTTAAATAATATACATTTTTAATCATAAAATATGAATAAAATTGAAGGTAATTATATAATTGCACAAGTTTTATTCGATTTTTGGTTTGGACCGAAACCGAAATCTAAAACCAAAACCAAAACCAAATAAAGAATTATAGTATTTCGGTTCGGTTGGATTGTCGGTCCAAAACCTAATAATGCTCACCCCTACCCCCTATCCTATGCCTTTGAGAGTGTAAATAACACTTAATTTGATTGGAACTGAAACCACTACAGAAGATAGCATCCTTTCCACTCCAAAATGATGCAAGAACAAAAGGCTTTCCTTTTCAAAAGGATGAAAGAAAGGAAAAAAAAGAAGAAAAAAGAGTGATTCCATCCAATCAAGTCTTATCCTTTCCTACCATGATAAATACTTTTTTTGTCCAATGGGTTGGCAACCTCCATGTTACCGAGTGTGCATGCTGGGCATCCCAATAACCTTTTCCATTACCAACTTGGGAGTTTTAGATCTCTATAAAGATTTGGAGATTGCTTTTGCTCTTTTAATAAGCAGAGACCTTTGATATATAATCTACACTTCCCATCTACTTGTAACCTTTGAGATTGAAGATATTAATATATTCCTCTCTACATAGTGTTAGGCACATCTGTCCTTGAAAAATGTATGTGTGTATATATTCTAGTTTTTATGTCTGCAAAGTAGTTGTTGCTTTTCTTCTTATAGCAATATCTGCTAATTTGAGCACTTTGCCCATATCAAAAAATTCTAGATGGACTCATGAGTTCTTAATTTTTAAAACTCGGCCATAAAAAGTAGCTGGATTACATGTATCTTATTCCTCGATTTTTTTTTTCCATTGAGTTAAAGAGAAAATAAGTACATTTTCAATGTCAGTAAAATTCACGTATCGCATCCATATTGTAAGTTTTGTTTTGAGTTTATGTAGTCGAGTGGCTGCTAATTTTTCTTGAACTTTTGATGAATATTGTCCAGTGTCCTTGGTCTGATATTTTTCTTATATATTGGCCAGAGTTCACAAAAGAAAAAGGGGGAAAAAAGAAACATTTTGTGGTTTGGGTTACATAATGTTCTATCACTTGAGGACCATCTCTAGTTTTCTTGACAGATGCTTTTGGCTTCCTTATTGTCTAAGCTTCTCTTTTTTTGGGTCATTTGTGGGTCTCCTTCTTATCTTTGAGTAGATATTTCCTTGTTCTTCGAGTATGATTGATTGTGCAGATATTATCATCCACCAGTACAAACACAGCAATCCAAATGAAACTAAACTGCAGAAATCTCTTTTATGTACATAAACGCATTTGGTTCGCGGAAAGGAATGGAAAGGAAATCAATTTCTTGGTATTTTCTTTTCTTTAGAAAATTACAATTCCTATTGATTTTTCTTTCCGATGTTTGGAAATGTCAAGGAAATTGGTAAGGAAAGTGAATATTTTAAGGTTAAAAAGTGGTTACTTGCTTGACTGGATGTAATTACTTTTCTTTCCTCCTCAATTTCTTTGGCATCCAAATATAGGAAAGTAATGACTTTCTTTTTCAATCCCGTGATTCCGCGATTCCGCGAACCAAAAGAGACCGTGTGGAGTCTGCAATTTTATGTTTTTATTACCAACTTGAATTATTATAGACATTTATATTCCCTTGTTGATTTTGTTGCTGTAGTATCCTAGCAGTATGGCAAGATATCATGATGAGCATAAACGAGTCCCTGTGATTAAATAAAGGGTTTATTTTATAGTGTTTGATTATTATTTTGTTGCGAACTGCTAATATTTGAGTGTACTGAAGATGCTACTCTTATTATATATATATCTACTACACGAGGAACTTGATTTATTTATGATGATCATAGGTAGCTGGGGCTGGTTTTTTTTTTTTTTTTTTTTTACAATTCTTGGGTGATGATCACAAGTCATATGAGAAGTCGGTTGGTTCTGGCTGCCAAATAGTATATTTGATAATCGAGTGATTAATAAGATTTGGATTTATTAAATATATATAGAATTACATCATGATGGGTGGAAAAAAAAAAGATATTAATGCAAAATTTAACTAATTTTCCTGAAGCGTGAGATGAAATAAACTCTACGGGTGCGTTTGATTGCAAGGTGGAAAAGATATGAAAAAGAAATTAATTCCATGTAATTATTTTCCTAGGAAAAAAATTTCATGGAATTTTAAAAAAATTTCATGGAAAACTTAATTTGGGTGTTTAATTGTCATTATTTTCCATGGTAAATAGTTATTTTCCATGAAAAATGATATTTTCCTATGTGTTGGACAAGTTTTATTTTTCACCATTTTAGAAGAAAATATGAAAAATGATAGTTTTTTGGAAAATAATTTCATGGAAAATATAAGCTATCAAACACTACAATTGGTGGAAAATTTGTGATGGAAATATTTTCCATGGAAAAAAAGCCCAATCAAACACAGCCTACATATATTAGAGACTTTTGTACCATCTTGGAGACCGAGTTTGAGATTCGTTGGACCTAATATAATCTTAGGTCTTCACCCATATCCATATCTTGTGATTATAAAAAGGGATAATTAGTATTTAGATCATGAATTTTATACCAACTTAGAATTTAATTCTTTAAGATGTCCAATTGAAAAGTTTGAACCCATAATTTTTATTTTTTGTTCATTTTTTTATACTATCATCTTTTCCAACATGTATTAGTTGTTGTCCTTTACTCATATTCATGACATGATACAATGGAAAAAAGAAAACCAAAAATAAAACTCGGAATATAAATTTTAACATGTCAGGATTTAAACTCTAATCTGATTGAAAATCCAGAATCTAAACGCTAATTAGCCCTCATAAATAAGTACAATTGACTTTATGCTTCATATTTTACCGTGTATTATGTTCTTTGTAAATCTTGAGGTGATTTTCCTTTCATGGTCGCATGCCCAACAAAAATGTACCAAAGGGAATGATATTTTGGAGAAAATTATTGCATCGATAAGAACACCAAATTACTTTGGTCATCAAGACTTCCAAAATGCCAACATGAATTGTTGTAACTTACTTTTGCTTTCTTAACATCTTTTTTTTGGTTATACATAGGGAAATTTTGTGCACCCAATCCCGTAACGCCTCCGGCGAAGATCTCGGTAAGATGGGAAGATTTGTTTCTTACATCCTAGCACGAGGGTACGATATCATTCATATTACAAATTTTGTGATAAACAAATTATTAATAAATAATTTGTTATTATCTACATACAAAATTTATTTATATTAAAATCCAATTAAATAATATATATATATATATATATATATATATATATATATATATATATATATATATATATATATATATATATATATAAATTTTAGATTAGATATTATAAATATATATTAAATAGAAAGTTTAGTTGATAATAGAATAAATATTTATTTTATATATAAATAATAACGAATTATCTGTTAGTGATATCAAGAAAATATAGCATGGATACCAAATCAAATATTTATTAAAAAATTTAAATAAAAAAAATGTATTAAAAAGTTTAAATAAAAAAATGTAAATAATCTCTACTGTTATAAGTGGGCTTCAAAACGGCTCAAGATTTAGCCGTCTAAGTCGTGTGTATATCATCAATAATTTATTTATTTTTTTAATAAATTATGTAAAAAGTTTTTAAAAAAAGTTTATTTTTTTTATATTTGTTCAATATTGAAAATTGAACTTAACCAAACAAGAAGAATACCTTTCATCTTAATCCCATGAGTTTGAAATTTTTTTTAACTATAATTAGATAATATTCTTATTATACATTATACATGCTTCGTGCATCTACTATTATCCATGATCACCCATGAGATTATATATATATATATATATAATACACGCAAATGACCTCTAGCCTAGTGGTTAAGAGAGATGCATGCGACCCAAGTGGTCGGGAGTTCGAGCCCCGGTGGAGGCGAGTTCACCACAAGTACCCATTGCTTCAAAAAAATAAAATAAAAATATATATATATATATATATATATATATATATATATATATATATATATATATATATATATATATATATATATATATATACACACACACACACACGGGAGTTGGCATTCCACATTTTATGTAAATCTCGGTTAGAGGGTGCCATTGTAGATGATATTTCTGTAATGCATCCTCTCCAGCGAAGCTTAATCTTTGTACCAAAATTGTTAAAAATTTGTTCTCTTTATCCAAATTAGTCAAAAAAAAATGGGGCATGTACGATTATTTCTACGAAAAAATTGATAAGCGTCTAATTCGCCGGTGAGTACTCTTAAGCTCACTAGGGTGAGCATAACCCGAGCCAGCGCAACCAACGAGCGGTAGGAAGAGGGCGCTGTGAGCTCTCCATAGATCACGAGGTCCCGTCACCGCCCGCTAGACGACAATCGAGATTCCGTGCTCGATAAGCTTGGACATAACGAGCGTTAGCTTCGTTGCTGTGGGCCCACTTTGGCACGTGTTCGATGAAGCTTTGGAATGTTAGGAACGTTAGCTTCGTTGTTGTGGGCCCACTTTGGGCAGTTTGCGAATCTTTTTCGGTTCCCAACGGGACCATTTTTCTGAGCCGGAATCTAAACCAACCCAACCACTAGCGGTCGCTTTCTTAAAGTATTTATTATATTATAATAAAATTAATAAATTAATTGTGTCCATGCTTATATTGAGATTACTTGGAGGTTTTTTTTCCTATTTATTGTGATGACATTGGAGTACCTAGACGATATCCTCTTTGAATTAAGCCAAAATAGTAGTATATATAGTTATTGTTGTTGATATTTTGTAGAAGTCTATGAATATTTAACCATAAACACTTAAAGAGTGTAAGTAAATTTCAGGGCCGACCGTGATCCAAAACGATCGTCCTGGACCCCATGGATCATAAAAGGCCCAAAAAATAGTTTAAAAATAAATATATTAATAATTTTGTATTTTAAAATAGAAATAGTATATACCATGAGTCCTCTTAGACACAAAGTTATTGTGGTATTGTGGTTAGTACTTTAGACTCCTTACTAAATGTCCTAAGTTTAATCTTTTTTGTAGCTATTTTTTTTATATAAAAAATTAATATTTGTTTACATTATGTACGGGGACCTTATTTTGAAAGTTCGTCCTAGGCTTCCATGAACTCAGGGCCGGCCCTGATAAATTTGATAAGTAGATTAACAATGATCGGCTACAAGAATAAAATAGTCAAAATTTGTAGAGTTCGCTAATCAGATTAGCATAATTATTACTGTTGCTCAGAGTAAGATTCGTCATTCTCCGTCAATTCACTCCCCAAAACTATCATGCTCCCGAATGCACTTAATTGCAAACAAACTTTTGCAACGCTTTCTTTGTCATCTTCCTTCAAGGAGCTAGCGATGATGATGTACTGAAGGACTACTCAGATTAGCGTTTGAGTGCTATTGCAAATGACATTTGCTGCTTGAGAGGGATCTCTCTTTTTATCGTTTGAATTCTCTTCTTCTTTTTCACTTCTCTGTTGTGAGCATCAATTGTTAAAACACTGCTTATAAAGTGGAGCAATTCCTTTTTGAACCGTCCACTTAAGACGATAGAAAAACAGAAGAAACTCTCGATCGGTTTGTAACATTAAAGCTAGGCTTCAGTGCAGCAGCGTTACCTCATCGATGTTATCCACCCAGTCTCGCTGCTCCGTACTATTCACGCAACCTCACAGCTCCTACACCAACTTCATGCAAAAGAGCCTCCCACACATGTTTCTGACGACTGACGCGAATGTGGGAAGTGCATAGTGTGCCATCAAAGCGTCACTTTGTGCCCACATCTGAGTCTAAGCTAGCTAGGTCCTTTCGGGACCTTGCTCCGAATTTATTTAATTTTACATGAAATGATGACAAAAATAATTGTTTTTTATTGTATTTGATCAATACTAATTTACTTGAGCTAACACACCATATGTATACAAGTTAACAAATGAATATTGAAATACAATGTGATTTGTCTCAAAGTGAAATAGTAAGACCGACTCTTCTATGGACTAACCCCAACAGTCATATCATGGACGAGGAAGAAAATGAAGAATGTTATTACATGGATATTGTTGGAAAAACATCAACCATTATCGCCACAATACTTGAGTTACCATGTAATTAATGTAATAATAATTATTATTTGTATCATTTTGACAAATATTTTTTTATATTTATATTTTTTTGGCCAACCTTAACATTATAAAAATTTAAGAATATTCAAAAATTTAAAAAATAAGAAAGTAAATAAATAAAAGAATAAAAAATGGAAAATTACATGCAATCTGGTCTCAATACAGGATTTTTTAGTATAATATTTCTGTTTAATACATTGACTATCATATTAATTTTATTTTACATAATTTGTCACTATTGTCATATTGAAGCCCCTAATGTCATTGTCCAATCCAAATTGTACAAAATTCTATTCCCATTGAGTTATGTTGATGTTGATATCTTTGGTTTTGTATTTGAAGCGTTTGGCGCGCTTTGGCCAAAACAAATGGAGGCTCCAAATTCTATAAAAATATGTCATTAGTTATGTTGAATTAACAAAAACAACTAAAAAATTATGTTGAAATAACTTTATTATATATTTAAATTTTTAGTGACCAGCCGATCGATCTAGGACCAAAAGTGGAAGTTGATCCAGATTTAGTTTTAGATTTCTATATCCAAGAAAAGACAATTTGGGGGAAAAAAAAAGTCAAAATAATTGATTCAACGAGCCAACACATACTAAAATCTCGCAATATAATCCATCATATAGTGTTATTAAACACCATACTGACATTTTTTATTATTATATGTAATTTTTCCTAAGAACATGCATCGAACATGAGCAGAAGTATAGCACTGGATTCATGTACTTGTATCATTCAGCAAACATCACACAAACACATGCCAAGAGTAAAGGACAACAATATATTTATTTTCAAAATTTTTTATTTAGTGAGTTTTTTTTTTTTTTTTGGTTAGAAAAAAGAAGAAGAACAAAACTTTGGATTTTTCATAGAACAATGTATTTTTTGAGACATTTTTGTCTGGTATGCCTGGAATTTCATAAATAATTATCCATTCGGATGCCGGCAATGATTTTGAGTTATTGTTTTTGGAAATTGAAATTCTATGCATTCAAATGATTTAGTGTATGGATTTTATTTTTCTTAGGAAATATATTGAAAGTGTTGTATGGGTTTTTTTTAAAGTTTCCTGTCATACAATTCCTATTCCTCTTCATAAAATAAATTACAAATTTTGTTATTGTTTTACATTTTCCACCTAGTTTTATTTCGAGGTGGAACATACGAACCTAAATGCCCAATTTTTTTGGCAGGCAACATGAAAATTTTCAAATGACCACCGCCAAAGGCAAAGTTTGGTTTCATATATCATGAAGAATTTGGACTATTTTAGTAACCAATCAATGAACATTTTAACTAATTAAAACAACAAAAACATTTTAAAAAAATTGATAATGACAATTGAATCCTACGTTCATCGTTACATTTTAGAAACTTGTGTTTTATTTGGCCCCAAACAATGTTGGAGGAAAACAAAATTAAGAACTGAACACATTATACAAAAGAACTCCTCATAATTTTCTTTCTTTCTTTTGGTTAATCAATTTTTTTTAATTATCTAAATGGACTAATTCTATATATAATATTTGATGATGCTATATGTATCCCATAGAAATAGGAAGACTGTATAAGAAATTGTTAATTTTTTGTAGATATTTTTTATACCTTCATTTGTTTGGAGGACTGCATCAAGCACCATACCAACGAACAATGAAAACAAAGGTTGCAAATTAAATTAGGGCTAGCTTTAAATACACCTATATATTTTGTGTTTATTACACTAACCTCTCATAATTTAAAAATAATACACCTATATTTTGTGTTAAATATACGGACCACGCCTAAGTTTTATAATCTATGTAAATAATTTTACACTAATCACTCCTTTTAAAAAAATATGTAAAGGGAAGTAGGCGTGAGCAACGGGTCGGTTCGGTCCAAATTGAACCATTCCGACTAAAACCGAACAAACCGACAACCGAAATACTCTCAACCAAAAGCCGAACCTAAGTAAGTAAGACCGATCCAAACCGAACCAACTTCGGTCGGTTCGGTTATCGGTTCATTTGGTTCTGTGGGCCCCAGTGGGCCGGGTATTATAAAACCAAATTTAATTGGAAAACAATAGTAAAACCAGTAAAATGACAGTATAGGCTGTATAGCTCCCAACAAACAAACACTTAATAAAAATTCAATACAAAAAAAGTATGAAAATAAATTTTACCAAAGCAAGAGAAGAATCGGAGAGCCAGCCAGTGAAGCTTACTGATGTCAGAAATTAAAGTTTAAAGCCAACAAGCAAAGCCAGTGAAGCCACTCATATGGAATTTTTTTTTTTTTTACAAACAATGATTTTAGAAAATTTTAGGATTAGAACTTAGACCATCTCCAATAGGGGTTTCTATCTTCCCTATTTCTATGGAAGAAATCTATTTTAGAAAAAATTTCTCCCAATGGTAATTTCTATCACCATTTCTATCCTAGATGGCAATGATGTAGGATGAAAACTTTCTAAGAGAGTTTCTACATGTAGAAACTCTCAGGCCTCGTTTGGTTCGCGGAATGGAAGGGAAAGGAAATCAATTCCTTGTCATTTCCTTTCCTTTGGGAAACTTTAATTCCTATTGATTTTCCTTTCCGATGTTTGGCAATGCCAAGGAATTTGGAAAGGAAAGTGAATACTTCAATGTGGGAAAGTGATTCCTTCCTTGGATGGATGGAATCACTTTCCCCCCTAATTTTCCTTCCATTGGGAATCACTTTCCTTTCCTCCTCAATTCCTTGGACGTCCAAACATAGAAAAGTAATCACTTTCCTTTCCCAACCGGGAGATTCCGCCAACCAAACGAGGCCTAATAGAAATTCTCCTATCTCTCATGACAATTATTATTGGGCCCCACACCATTAAATTGGTCCTTTTACTATGTGACACATAGGATAGAAATGGAGAACCATTGGAGAGCATTTTTGTATGTCTACAATTTCTATGTAGAAACTCTTCCAACTAGGATAGAAATATTCTTAAAATGCAATGCCAAGTAGGATAAGAACTCAATTTTAGAAATCACCATTGGAGATGGTCTTAGAACTTAGAAGAACTTTAAGCTTAGTAGCTTACTGCTTAGGTTTAGAACTTAGAAGAACTCGAACTTAGAAGAACTCCGTCGAGTCTAGGAAAGATCGACCGTTGACGAAGTCACGAAGGACGGGAGGAGTGGAGACTTCGTAGATCTGGGCATGTCACTTCGTAGTTCGTACTTCGTAGATCTGGGATCTGGCGAGTGAGTGGAGACTTCTGGCAATTGAGAAGGATCGTCCGTCGACGGAGTCACGGAGGAGTTGGAGGGTTGGGAGAGAGATGACTCAAGAGTTGGGAGAGAAGGGAACTCAGAGATAGAGAGAGAGGACGAGGAGATCAGGAGAGCGGCAGCCGGAGGGATTCGAGAAAGAGAGAAATAAAATTGAGGGCTGGAGTGGAGATGAGAGAGAGAGAGAAATAAAATTGAGGGCTGGAGTGGAGATGAGAGAGGTTAGGGTTGGGTCAGTGGATTTTGATGTATATAAATGTGGGGGGTAATTTAGTAATTCCACAGAAATTTCGATTTTCGGTTCTCCACTCGAACCGAAACCCAAAACTCGCATCCGACTCGATTAACCGAATTTCACTAATCTTCAACCTGAAATCCGACCCGCTTAATACTAAACCGAACCGAAGGACTATTTCGGTCCAGTTTGATTCGGTTCTCGGTTTTCAAACCGAGAATTGCTCACCCCTAAAGGGAAGGGAGGTGTCCGTGTATTTATTTTTATACATAAAAGATCCGCTTAGTAAACACAGAATATAGGGGGGTTTCAGTGTAAATATCCCCTTTCTTATATGTGAAATGAACAGCAAATAAAGAGAAAAAGCAAGGGGCTATGTGCGAAATGACCGAAATCCAAATCCATATCCAAAATAGTAGAAAAATAAGGGATCAGAGAGAGAGGAAAGGAGGGAAGAAGAGAACCTCCCTTTCTCCTCCTTCCCATTTCCTCAGCGAAACCCTAGCTCCCAAGGAAAACCCTAATTTACGCCATTCCGAAACCCTAGCCTTTGCCAGTTCCGTTCCCGGAATTGCTTTTCTTGGCTCGGAAGCTCTAGGCTCGACGAGTTCTTGATCTCGATCGCCATGGCGCGCCGTTCGATGCTTCGGAGACGAACGGTGGAGGTTTAGAGAGAGAGAGAGAGAGAGAGAGAGAGAGAGAGAGAGAGAGAGAGAGAGAAGAATGGACGACAGCAGCGGAACGTTCGTGGCGGTGAGGAGGCTCTCCCAGGGCCTCGATCGGAGCAACGGCTGCCATTCCTCCTCTGGTACTTCTCTCGCCCTCTCTATTCGATCCGGATTTTATGCAAATTTGTTGTAGTTTGTGGGATCCCGTCGTTGTAACGGCGATTTCGGTCATTTAATTGATGAAATGGGTTCATGGTGAAGAAATATTCTGAATTTGAACGGTGAAAAAAAGGAGTCTTTTTGGGGAAATAGCAGAAGGAATCCTTTGGATTCAAGGAGAAAAGGAAGTCGAGGGATTCAGCATAAGTTACTTTTCAAAAATTCCATAAATTACGAAGAGAAAGTAAAAATTACAAAAAAAAATGTATAGCAGTTTTAACTTTATAAAGATGTGGAAACGTCGTTGAGGCCGGTTAGCAAATTCAGAGTTTTTTGTGTGTGATTAGAGAATATCGTTAAGTTACTTTTATATCACTTACTATATTTCTTATAGAAGGTCCAACTGAAATTTGTAAATAAAGCTCGGTTATGCAACAAATCTATTATTTTTATATCACTTAATATATTTCTTATACGTGTAAACTGTAATTTTGCTAGTTTTGGATTTTTTTATTCCTACAGAAGCAATCTTTGTTTCACGCCCTGGGTCTCGGGCTGCCACGCATGAGCCTCGCTAGTACTACTTTCACGCTTAATTGCGGAATTTTGGTTTAATGCACTTACCAAAAGGGCTAATCCAAGTGGTACAAATGAGATTGAAGGACTTCTATGTAAGCCTCTAAAATCCCATATCCTATGATTCCTATACGACGTAGGACTATCTGTTTGGGGGTTCACAATAGTTCCGATCTCACCCTCGTGGGATCTGCTCTACTCCGATGTAGATCTCATCGATAAACACTACACCAAATTGTTGTAAAAGCCTAACGCCAACTTAGTACCCCGAAAATAGAAATTTATGAAGAACTGATGGACATTGACTTGAATTGTGCATGCATTACTGATGAAAGTGGAGACTCCGACGAGAATTGTTGGATATTTATTTCCAGCATTTGTTGGAGGTCATGATCAACAAGCAAGTTCTTTGTTGCATGGTCGCTTTCCATCATGTCAATACTAATTAATGTAACTGGTTTATTAGAGTATGTGAATATAACATGAAAGTATCTGAAGCTAGGGAAACTGTGGACATGAGCACATATTGTGTACTACCATTTGATTTTTATGCAGTCTTCTTTCTTATACAGTGGATTCAATTATTAGGCTCTGCCATGTCATTCCGCAGCTGACATGAGCATGTTTAAACTGTACTCCCATTGAAGATCTTCTCTTGTCTGTTTATTTAATTGGTATGATATTATAGATGCAGTACTATAAGTTTTCCTCTGCCTTGTTATTCTACAGCTGAAGTCGCGGGATCAAGTGCATGGATTGGGAGGGGTCTCTCTTGTGTCTGTGCTCAGAGAAGAGACAGTGATGCCCGTTTATCATTTGATCTGACTCCTTATCAGGTAATCCACTGTTCACAGGTGCTATAAAAGTTTAAGATACATAATCTTTATTCCTCACCTTATTCAGCGCTACCAGATTTTTCATTGTGGTTTTGTTTACTAATTTACTGGAATTTCTATGAAATTGATATAGAAGTTAGTTAAATGTTTCCTATTGTATTATGTGCTTGGTAGTCACACATTTGTGATGTTGTATGCATGCTTTTGTTTTTTTTTCTGATAGTGGCATCATCGCTAACCAATTGTGATTTTTGTCTTTCTGTTATACAAAGTTCTGATTTATAAACACCCTTTCTCGTCGCAGAGGAATGAGGTCCATCTTAATTTGAACTTTCTGAAATCTTCATGACTGATATTATCAATCTTCATTATCAGTGATAGACTTTAGATAAGACACGCCTTTTTGCAATTAGATTTTCAGTAAATGTATTGCAACCGTCCCTAATCAGTGTCATTATTATTGTCTATATCTTTGAGTGTTTTAAAGATAGATGACTCATTTCTATGCAGTTCGAAAGAATGAACACAAATTTCATATGTTCGAGTACATGAAAGCAGTATTGAAGGCCTTAGGGGCTAGGATATCAGGGTGCTTGTAGTGTCTATCCCGACCCATGGGCCCCTGCCAGGACATGACTCATGCACGATCCTCATTTGCATCAACATTTGGCCGTGCAAAAATGGTTAACCCGAATCTACACGAGACTCAACCATTTATATATAAACCAATTAAACTCGTGTCATACCCGATGTGTGACTAAATCTTGGGGTATAACAATCTCCCTGCTTAAAGATGCGACTTCCTCGTCGCCATATGTGTAAATGTTCCAGTCTCACCTCGTGGGACCCTAGTTTACTAGGTAGCTCTAACACCATTTGTCACATCTCGGCCCACGGGCCTGCCACAACATGACTCATGCATGGGCCTAATATGCATCATCACTTGGCCCACTTGCCAAAATGGTTAAGCGGCTGTACACATGAGAGTCGAGCATTCGTAACAAAACCTATCAAATTTTCATGTGATATCCGATGTGGGACTAAATCTTGTGGTATCAAATGTAATTTCTCTTGTGGCACTACAGTACCGTCTTAGACTAAGATGAGTTTGTACCATGGTAGTTTTAATGGATGCTGAGATCATAAACTTACCTCATTTATTATTTTAATTTTTTACCTTTCGGGGGATCAATTGTAAGTGTGAAACCTGGACGTGACTAATAATTTCCTATGATTCTACTTCAGGAGGATTGTTTACTAAGGCTACAAAGCCGCATTGATGTTACTTATGACAGTTCGAAGCTTGAGCATCAGGTAATGAATGAGATCATGCGTGAATCATTAGTGCTCCTTATTATCATGCCAAAAATGGATACAAGTATGTTATGAGTATATGTATTTGTTATCTGTTATGTCTCTTGAACTCTTGGGTTTTCTATGTTGCGTGATTTGCATCAAGATGATCACTTTTTTTGGCTAATTTATTTGTATCATGTCATTGCCCTTTTAGCATGTAAGACATACAGGTCGTTGAATACTTTAATTGTATAGACTTCACTTTTGCTACTTTGTTACTGTTGTATGCAAAATTTATAGCAATAATGACTAATTTAAACATATTGAAGGGAACAAGCCTCATAAAGAAAATTTTGGACGAGATGGAAAGAAATATTATTGTAAAGCATCACATGTTTTTAGGGTGTATCACAACCATCCCCCTCAAGTAGAGGCAATTACTCAGACAAGAGACTACAATCTTTGATGTTGCTTTTTACTACTTCATGCTCAACTTCGACAATCATGTATTATTCCCCTATTAAAGTACTATATACGGGGATCAAGCTAGAAGCCTACTACATGAACTTAGAAGATGGGAAGGAACTCAGCAATCTCTCTCTATTTTCCTCTTGAAAGGTTGTTCAAAGTGAGTCGTCTTAGAGTGCTACAGATGGATTATTGGATATTATGATGGTAACTGATAATTTTCTTCACTCAATCCACATAATTTTCTGCAAAAGAATCCTTTTGTTTCTGTCGGTAAATTTATAATTCCCAAGCTTTGTCACATCAACACTCTTTGATCGTAGCCAAGTATCTCATGGTGTTTAAACAGTTTGCTTAAGAAAATTTCTTACCGACAGTCTCCATGAACATACATGAACTGGATTATAGTAATAACTTTATTCCCATATAAAGCTCTTCTACTTTCTAAGGGGTCTGGCCAAGTTCCTTCAGTTGAACTTATTCTTAAGTCATCTTTCCTCGGTTGTATTACTTGTGAGACTGTAGTACACTGTTTATATAAACCTTATACATATCCCACCCACACAGTCAGTCTTGACGGTCCATTTTTAATTATGTTACCCAAATTTGAGGTGAAGTTTCTACATTCATGTCAAAGCAGTTCCTTTGTGGCATGGATTTGACTGTTTTCCTCTCTCCCCTTTTGCCCAACACCTACGCACATGCATACAGACACCAGACAATACTGCTTTGTAAAGATTGAATCATAATACGATGGGACACTAGCTAATACTGGCTTGTGTAATTCTACTACCAAGAAAAGCTAACAAGCTACTCCTGTTCACCTCATGGTTCAACGGGATTAATTGCCTTTCAATGTCAGATCCTTTCTATCAATGTGTTCAATATTCTTGCAAGCGAGAGAAGTTCACATTACACTTGGCTTTGAAATAGGGAGATTTTGGTATGGTGATGTATAATGGTACCAAGGTATCATCCTTTTGGTTGCTTGTAGAAAAAAGCTTCCTTTCTGAGTTTCAAATGACCTTTTTCAACAAAATGAAAACTACACAATTTTAATCTCAATAAAAGCAAGATGCGCTGACAAATATCCTTTTTGCACTCTTTGTACTCTTTGCCCCTCCAAGATGAATGCGATTCCATATAGCAAGCCTGAATGTCTTACCTCTTCCTCTCTCAACTCTTCCCTTGTGTAAGGAAACTTGGAGGGTTGCTTCTTGGTTGCACAGGCTTAACTTTTATGACCAGTAAAAGTAGTATAAATGCTTGCAAACTTATCTCCAAGCTTTACCAAAGTTCCTCTTCTTCCCATAGTTTCCTCTGCAAGGAGGTTGGCACCAACCCATAGAGGGTTGATGTTAGCTTCACAACAGTGCTTTACACTTGTTTCATGTTTATTGACTTGTCGGGGACACAAATGCTTGGATCTTCTGGATATTTCTAGGGCACTATGACAACACTTCAAGGTACCAAATTATGATGATACTATACGTCCACTGTTATGTTGACACTTCAAAATAATATATGTTTTAGTGTTTGTACCAAACAAATCTCAGGGGTGGTGTAGTCATAATGGGTTTCAAAGACATTGAAAACGTTGATTAGAAGGGTTAAACAAACTAAACTTTTTGGCTGAAACACCGTATTTTAGGATTGTGTTTTCTTTGTTCTTAAAATAAACATGCCCTTGTTCTTCAAAGCCTAATGTTGCTGTTAATGCTTCTTGGATATATACAAATGATATAATAATAATGTTAATTTGAAGTTAAAAGGTAGATTTTAATTTTATAATTCAACAAGAAATTGTATTTTAAAATTTTGGAGGAAAATATTATACCAAGTTTAGAATTACAAGCCATAAATATAAGCTAGAACAAGACAGGTGGTTGGCATAGGGAATGAATGAGTTTGGATTGGAATGTAACTAGGTCGGGTTAGGTTGGATCTAGCTTAACTCATATCTTGACTTGAATAGCCTTTGAATCTGTAATTTTGGTCCCATTTGCTAAGTGGGTCAGGTTCTCAATGGTTCCTTTTTCTGCCATGGTTTAAGTGTCATGCATTTAAAAGCTAAACTTCAACCCAGAAACTAATTTTTATTAGGTCAATCAAGTCTTTGTTTTTCAAGGTCAGATCCAAATATATATATGACCTACACCAGACTCATTTATGTCTGGGTTTGGAATTTGGATTCAGCACCCAACCTTGGATCTTGATTTAGGACTCAAATTGGATTGGGTCCGAATGAGATCTGGCTCTACCCAGTTGTACTCTCTAGTGGGGTTTTGAAACTACACCTCTAGATGTTGGAGATGGCTTTGTTCCTTTTAGCTTTTTATGTACAGTTTTAACCCCAAACCTAGCTCAACAGAAAAAGGAAACAAAAGGTGACAACTGAATTTTGGGAGTCCTCTACTGCTCACACATTTAATTTGCACGCCCTGCTCTATGGTTTTAGAACTGCTCACTTCAGCCTCGCTTTGAAGCAAGTGGAATTACTTTTATTTTACATGTTAAAACACATATTTTTAGACGATCCACATACTATAATCATGTCTGCATCTCCGGTATTAGGAAGGTTTCTGTTCTGTCAAGAACATTAGATGCAAATATTAACATTCAGGTATCATTGCAATTGTTAAACAGCCTTGAGTAAAAACTTGGTCAATTCTCTTCTTGATTGACCTTATTCCGACATGTAAATTCCATTACGAGGAGTGATTCCCTTTGCTGCATACACAGTTCTGAGATGCTTTGAATCTGACATTATCATTTGAACTGTAGGAATCCTTAAGGGCCCTGTGGCATATTTCTTTTCCTGAAGTTGAGTTCCGGGGTTTGATATCTGAACACTGGAAAGAAATGGGTTGGCAAGGAAAAGACCCATCTACAGATTTCAGGTATTCCCTTTTTGGACTTGTAATAAACTTGTCTTTTTTATTTGATATCACTTTCAAGCTTGAAATGTTAAAATGTATGTATCGCAGGGGAGGTGGTTTCATATCACTGGAGAACCTATTGTTCTTTGCAAAGAACTATCCGGTTAGTCCTATACTTTCAAATCAAAGTACTACATGCAGAATTCAGTTAGAATAAATTCAACGAAGACATGTTCCCCGTCATTATTAGCTTGTGCCTTATCAAGAAATGGTGCTGTTACTCTACTTTATTGATATGGTGTTGTTACTCTACTTTTGCCTTTTTAAAAATAGTTTTAGAAAAGTAAAGCACATTCATAGTCATGAACTGATAATTAAATTGGTTACCGTTGGAACTGTTCTTTATAATAAGCTCCAGAGCCTCCCTCCATGGATCGCACGAGTATGGACTGATGTCTTCTTTGGTTTCAACTTTTGATATTAATATGGCCATCGGTGATACCTGAAAAAGGGGCATTATCTGAGTCACTTTCCCTTCCGTAATAACCATTAACCTATGAAGGTCGCAATCCATCCAAACTAATTATGGGATACAGGTCGTATGCACAAGGGAGCAAGAGGCCATTGGGAAACTTACAACTTGTGATGCCTTGGGTTATCTTTGTGCAGTTGACATACTCAAACCTAATTCTATGTTTCATTAGGCACACAGCTTTGTTCTAGTTACAGTTTCTCAAATGGGTTACTGAAGCAGATGAAACATTTTCGCAACGAAACTTACAATTAGCGATATTTCTTATTCTTAGCCACTTAGATCCTGCTCGATCTACTGTATACTCACATTAAAATGTCTATCGGGAACTTGGGATTAAGTACAGAGAATTATTTTTGGCCTTTCTTACTGATAGACACAATGTTTCAATCGCGACTAGTTCAAATATTGTTCTCTGTCTTGTCAGAAAATTAAAGATCTATTCTTCATATCATCTTTACTTATAATAGGTATTATAAGATTTACAATATCATTTATTGTGATGTTAATTATAATTTTTTACTTATAGTCTACTCAAGCTACTAGGTATGAAAAAGATCATCTGTGAAGTTGAGTTCCTTAAGTATTCACTACACTAGCTCTATATTCAAGCAATTTCAGTGGTTAACTTGCAATATACTAGATCTGCAGTGTGTTCAATAACCTCTAATCTAGTGCATTCGGTTGAAGGATACGCACACCATTGATGCTACAAACTCCCAACAAAAAACTATTTTTGTGTTTTTTTCCCCTGAAGACCAGGACCAGTCCACATTTATCCCACTTAGTCAGAAGTGTGTTGTATCTGACCGACCTACCCCTCCCCCCACCCACCCACACCTACACCTACACCCACACCATAAGTATGAAACTGAATATATTTCACTCAACGATCATTCAACAATTCTTTCTAGCTTGTCTGAGTGTCCTCCCTGGTATTATTCAATCACCAAAACCAAAATGGCACGGTGAACAGTATATATATATATGTGTGTGTGTGTGTGTGTGTGTGTGAAACAGGAAACTGTGTTACATACTCATGGCCCGAAGGCCTACAAACTCGGCCCGAAGGCCCACACCCATACTTGTATCTCACCGTGTCAGGTTCGACCCGAAGGCCTTGCACCAGCACTTGTATCTCACCGCATCCGTCCCGCACTCACATTTATTCCTCCACATGGAATTAAATGTGTTTCTTCCGTTGCTCGAACCTACAACCTCTTGGGAGGATGTGCCTATATATATATATATATATACACCCCCCTCCTACCTCCACATTTTCAGAACTCACCTATTTCCCTTCTCACATTTATTAACAAAGAAGCAAAAATGTGTTTTATATATATATATATATATATATATATATAGTGTTTAACTCTTTCAAAACTGTGACACAAAGGACAATACGAATATCTAATGTAACGAACTAACCTCTTAATTCTTTAATATGAGCTCATTATTCAAATGTCTTTTTCGACCTTTTGCTTTTCTAAATAGCCAGTTGTTAATATAAAGAAATATCCGCTCTTTAATATGCAACTGATGGATAGCTTTAGGCCATATAGGAAATGTATTGGACATCGAATTAACCAAGACATCTGCTTATCTTCTGCATAGATGTTATGATTACATCTCTACTAAAGTATTTACCCATCATATTGCATATGATTGGTTTCCAAATATTACCAACTGCAAGTGAGTTTAAAACATATCACAGATTCACAAAATGTATCCTCATCATACTGTGTCCTCCCTGCTTATACAGGGATGATAGACACATTTGTTTTCATAAATTTAAGCTGAAAGTTTTAGTGCTATATTGGCTGGTTAGCACATCGTTTACGTCATTTAATTGAAGTTCCACTATACATGGGATGATCTGACAGCTACCTACTATTTTAGAGAGTGACATAAGAGAAAATGTTTGTCCAATATATTGGACTGAGATATTAATGTATCGTTAAACAAAGACCAGAAAGAAATGTAATTGCATCTTAAATCATGACTCGTTATTAAAAGAATAATATCTTCGTGCTTTGCTAAATAGTGACATAAAAGCAAACAAATATCCACTGTCAAAATACGTCGTTGATATGTACTTTTAGCATATAGATAAGAAGAGTTTATTGGATATGTATCCACAAAGTATAAATGTATCTGCCTATCTGGTGCATAGATGTAACGACTAATGGGCACATCTTCCACTGAAGTATTGACACTTCATATTCTCTCCTAGCTCATACAAGGTTTAACACATCTGTTTAAGTCATTTAAATTGAAGACTTTCAGCTACATGGCATGATTTGACACATTTATTCAGGTCATTTAACTGAAGTTTACCTGCTACATACAGTGTCTCAACTTTTATGTAAAAGGACTCGACATTCTCGTGTATCTTCTTTATGTTATTCTACATCCGGAGGCAAATTTGTTCACCTTATGTTGATTAAATTGACTTTAAAACAGCATTTCTGGAAGGAGTTATATAGATAGATAATGCAGAAGTGGCTGGAGTAGTTTGATCATATTAGTTTCAGACCTGATTGTTGTTAGCCTTGCAAATAGAAGGATATACAAACATATTAAACTCAGTATCAAGGTTAAATAAATTCTTGGCTTAGTTACGACCTGAGTAATCTTTGCTCTTGATTTGTTGTAACAAATATCATTTCTGGTATACTCTGAAATGACTGCCTGTAACATCGCTCACACTAAGACTTAAAGCCACTGAGTAAGACTCCCATCTGTTTTGATTGGTCTTAGAAACACCCTAGCAAAGGAAATAATCCTCATTTTGTGACTCAAAATTTGCATCTGGAATACGTCTTTTCAGCTGTCTAAATATTGATTTGATCGTCCTTTTCCTTGCAGAAATCCTTTCAGCATCTTCTTCGAAAGCAAGAGGGTGATAGATCCATGTGGGAGTATCCATTCGCTGTAGCTGGTGTGAATATAACGTTCATGCTTATACAGATGCTTGATCTTCAAGCTGGTTTGTAATTTCTTTTTAACTATATGTTATAGATAGGAAGTATGGGCGTGCGTGGGTTGTAATAAAAAAAAATGTTATAAATGTCCGTGTTTCAAGTAGTTTAGGAGTTCATCAACCGTGGCACTTTGTCAGATGTGGAGGGCTTGTTGCTGCAGCCTGCTTAATTCTCTAGCAATTTGATTTTCTGCTGATTCTTTGATTTTTCTTATTAGTATCCCTGACAATAAGCTTGGTAACTTGCAGTCAAACCTAGGACAATGATGGGGGCAGTTTTTCTAAAGCTACTTTCAGGTACATTAAAGCATCACCTTATTTTGGATTGCCATGTCTGTTATGTATGTCATGAAGTTGACAAAAATGAATGTACTAAGTTTAGCGAACATCTCTTCTCATAAATACATATTTTCAACTAAATACATCATTATGGCTGAAAGCCACTCAGTGTCATCTCATCCTTTCAACTCTTAAGTATACATCTCTCGTAAGGGAAATTCTTAAGTTCCAGTAGTGCTTTTATGGTTGAAATCACTTGCAAACAACCTAGCAATTACTAACTTTGAGACTAATGCAATCTAGGACTGCTAGGTCACAGACCATAGTATGAGAGGCAGTATCGAACTTGTGTGGATGAAATTATCTGTTTTAGTAATTATTGATCAAATTGGGTTCGATGATGGAGTTGGTCAGCTCATTGGTCTTAAATTGAAGAGGGAAAATTTTGTAAAGCTTTATAACTTCGACATGGATAGACCATGTCCGTCACAACTATACCCTCACTTTAGGTCGAAATCAAAGAAAATGGTAAATAAATTGGTTATGAAGTAGAAGATAAATTATATGAAGATGCATGCCAAGGGGAAAGAACAACGAAAGAGAAGGAATCTGAGAAAGCAAGGGAAATGGTAGCTAGTCTAAAGAACAAAACTCAGTGAAGCACATTATTGATCCAGATAAGAACTAAATATATTTTTGTATGTCTTACATTTCTAAATAGGATTAGAGCATAATCAGAAGAAAATCAAAATTGTTTATAAATTATGATGCAACAACCATCCCCAGCCCCTTAGACGCCCTCCCCAAATATTCTCGCATGCTACAGTAACTGTGGTACCAGTAATATGACGTATCAGTTATGCTTTTCCTATGGATCCAGTGTAAACAGCCCTGTTGAGTATTCTCTTAAACATAAACTCCAAACATAAATAATAACAATATAAGCTTACCAAAAGTTAACTATATAAGTTTCAACAATATATACAAAGTTCAAACTTAGAAGGCTCAATCTCATGGCTCAAGATAACTGCAGGAGTGCTTTTATCTTTTGCAATCAAGTATATACATAATTATTTTGTGAAAACTGGTAAACCTGCTTATTGCTCCTTAATCAACCACTAAGAAAGGAACTTGTATACCTTGTCAAGATTGCTACTGTCAGGACCTTCTAGAAGCCAAGAGTATGATATTTTCTTGGGATACAGATTTTTTTTGAAAACAATAGTGCAATGAGCAGACATCTTCATGTTCAAAAACCTCATTTCAACAATGGCATTTACCTATCCATTATATGTATAAAGTAGTTTAACCTCGATCCGCAAAATAGTCTCAGATTGACATTGGAAACAGTTCCTGAATGGCATCATGCTTGATTACTGGACTGAAATTAATTATGGTTGAATAGCTAAACAACATTAGTTTACTTTTTGAAAATCCATTTTGGGTGGAATGCGTGAAGAATATCTGGTACTTATGTCAGACTATTGAGATACTGATCGGATTATCTTAGTGGCACTTTGTTTTGTAAGATAATGAACTTATAGGTACTTATTAAGGCAAATCGACATTAGATAACTTTCTTTCTTTTATCGTTAGTACTTGATTTTCTTAAGACGCCTTCATGCCCCACAAAACTTGGCTGCTATATATAATGCTCGTCATTCGATGCTATTGACTTTATGGACTTTGTATATGTGTGTATATAGGGCTAATGAAGGCTTCAATATCCTTCATTTCAGTGGAGTTTGATTTTGCGTTGTATAAAGCTTTATCTGCCCTCTGAAGTCATTTCTACCTCCTAACTTCAAGAAGCTTATGTTATTTTACATTGTGATTATGGTACAGAGAATGAGCGAGCCTTTGACCTTATGTACTGCGTAACTTTCCAGCTAATGGATCATCAATGGCTTGAGATGCATGCCTCATACATGGACTTCAATGTATGTCTCCTTTTCGTTTTAGCTCATGCTTTCTGCAGAATATTTGTCGAGATAACTTACCTGCTCCTCTCTTTTTTACCCATTCCTACTTAGTCGGTGATGAAAGCAACACGACGGCAGCTGGAAAGAGAGCTTTTGTTAGAAGACGTTCAACGTGTGGAAGACATGCCATCCTATAGGCTTCTTCTTCGGTAGAGTGATGTAGTTAAGCTTTGTATTCTTCGTTAATGATGATTGTTGGGCTGTTTCCTGTGTTCCATATTGTATTTCTCCCTCGTCTTTTCGCGATGCAATGGTTTTGTTTGGATTTGAGATTCGAATGGACAAGAATTTAGCGAATCGAATTATAGTCCACGTGTTGTATTTTTTTGTTATCTCCACATTGGGAAAAATAATTCAAGCAACTTTCAGGAGTGTGGTAATCTGAGATGATGGTTTGCTGTTGCAGGAATTTCATTCGAAAGAGAAACCACCGTTGCCAGCTGCCACCGAAACAGCTCGGGAGTAGAAAGCAGAAGTGTACCCATAGGACCATTTCATCTGGTCTGCTTCTATATAGTGCAGTTTTGAAACTGTTGACAATGCTCAGAGAAGCTGACTGTAAAAGATTAAGGGATGATTAACGGCGTTAACAGCAATTCCATCAGGGAGGAAGGTGGGTCTTCTTATTGCAGCTTAGCGTTCTTTCTTTGCAACAAAAAAAGACCAGGTCCCATCATCTGGAAGAAAGAAAAAAATGTATTTGCTATCGTCAATAGATGAATACAGGTGCATGGCACTGTTTCCACTTGCCATTTAAGTTGTGTAAACATGTAGTCTACTCAAATCTTGTGTTCCTCGCAACTAATGGCGCTTGGTAGTGCTCGTCAGATCTCTACATGGAACGGGACAACGAGCGTAGTTTCCGTTCACTTTCCTCGCAACGATGTGTGACAGCGTATGCTATGAATTACCAGCAGGCAACAGCAGAAGCAACAATAAATGTTTAACCTTTGAACCTCACAAAACATGCTTCATGGGGGCACAAAAAAACCAGATTGAAGTCTCACAAAATTCAATATTTTTACTATCAAAGTGAGCTTCAATGATTATTCACCCACTCGAACATTTTATATGATGCCTGACGACATATTTCACGGTCTAAATACATTGTATAGGAAAGTGGAAATTTTCATTAGGTTTGGTAAGTTTACGGTATCACTGGAAAGAATTTAGCACACCTTACTACAACAAATGATAAACTAGAGCGCATTGTCACAGACTCAGTATTTTTGTCCATACTCTGACCCGTAACTATATTTCATAGACATACGCTTCCAGGAAACTCCTGTTGGACGCAACATCTTCCAGCATAGACAAAACATAAGGTGTTCCAACAATCCAAACAGAGAAGGTGCCAGACTAAGGCTGGGTGTGGTAACTTCAGCTGATCAAGATTGCTTGTGCTTTTTTTTTTTTTTTTTTCCTTCCCTTGAAAGCAGTCCAAGACTGTTTGATAACTATAGCCTATCAAAAAGGCTTTCAAAAGTTGGTTCAATTTTTGGGCACTCTTGACAGAAGCCTCCCACTGCTGATTTTACTGTAGGTTTTTGAAAAGCAACAGCAATCCCAAACAAAGCCTCACAAAATAGAGCAGATCATATAATGAAATAGCAAAGCTAAAAGCATTAAGCTGAGAAAGTTAAGCCTCGAAGATTAATTAATTCTAAATCATCAATCAACTAAGAAAGCTTACAGCTCCAACAGATATAGTCGAAAGGGCCACGCAAATGGTCAGTGATATTAAGCTATAGAGTTCATAGGTACACAAACCAGGTGATAACAGGTTTCACACAGAATTCGCATAATCCCAAGATCATGCAAAATTTATGACTTTAACGATAACAGGTTCAATGTAAATGGACCCCAAATGGGGTCTGAAGCCAGTAAAAGGCCACAACTTTACTCATAGATCCAGGAATGGGCGCTGCTCTGCCAGCCTGAAATGCCTTCAGGGAACCACAGTGCAATCTCCTTCCTTGCACTCTCAACAGCATCGCTACCATGAATAACATTCCTGCATAACAATCAGCCAAAAAATTCCTTTGTTTAGTTATGATTGCCCCAAATTTGGCGAAACTTAGATATAAGAATCCAGGGCTACAACACTGAGCAAACAGTCACTGACCCATGAAATACTCGAAAGTTATTGCTTCTAAAAACTTAAGATACATTTATCATATATTGGCTCTTTATTTTGTCATAGAGCTAAAACCAAGTTCATTAAAATGGCCATCATGCTGCAATGTGAGCTTCACATCCAACATCATAACACAATAATTGGTATGAGGACCTTTTCAGACCTTTGAACCCATTTTATAGTTGGATGTCAATTGAAAAAGAAATGAAATCAAGGTCAAAATTTGATAACCACAAAATGTAGTGTATCAGGTAACATCGTCCTCGTCAAGAGATGATTCAAGCTTGCTTCAGAGGGGCATATCCCGTGCACGGCTGAGTGAGGGGTGAATGGAACGGCTAGGGTTAGAGATAAGATGGAGGAAGAAAATGACGAGTTTTATATTACCATAGGGACAATATTGTCTTTTAATGCTTGGTGTCAATCATATATAAACGAGCTATGGTTCAAGATATGTACGTGAAAAAAATAATGTTCATAATAAAAGCTTGCATAAAACAAGTACGGAGTATATAAGTGGCAAAATATGAAAATTCAGCTATTTAAATGAAAATTGCCTTAAGTTCGAACTTTGAAGAATCTACATGAGCTTTGCACCTAAGGTTCACATACTACAGAACTGGTGCCGGGTATGTATTATACAAGAGACAGGAATTCCATGATACTACCACGCCCTAAAAGTTGTGACATCTGCATATTATGTCGTGTGGAATTCGTGTCTATCCAACATAGGTTGATGAATTTTCTTATACCTCAAATAATAGCAATGTGCTTACAATAATGTAATCTAAAAGCCATGTGGTAGTTTAAAAAGAATCAATGCTTCTTATAAAATGGGATAGCTAGGAAAAAGGAATTAATCAGCTGAACTCACTAAGGATAACTTAAAGTTGTGACATCCGCATATTATGTTGTGTGGAATTCGTGTCTATCCAACATAGGTTGATGAATTTTCTTATACCTCAAATAATAGCAATGTGCTTATAATAATGTAATCTAAAAGCCATGTGGTAGTTTAAAAAGAATCAATGCTTCTTATAAAATGGGATAGCTAGGAAAAAAGAATTAATCAGCTGAACTCACTAAGGATAACTTAAAGTTCTAAACCTTATAAGAATATAAGATCATTCATAATAAAGGCCATTATTGCATACCAAAGACACTGTGCCAAAACTCTTTTAGAAGCTAAAAGAGAGTATTCATTGAGTTCTCAAAACCTATAGCAATTGATCAATGAAAAGATCACTTGACACGCAAGTCATATCAATCTATGTTGCACGTACACGGATACAACATGGCACAAAAAGAACAAGGTGACACGAACATAGCAACTATTTCGGTGTGTCCTAGGATATTTTGGAGTGTCCAATATGTGTTCGTGGAGTGCCCGACACGACACAGCCACATTTTCGGAGTGTCTGTGCTTCCTTGTATATCATAAACCTTCTATTGCATTAGTCCCATATAGTTACATAAATCATTCAACCCAAATAACAAGGCAGATACTTGGAAACTTCCTGATATATCAACAAACTGCAAATAAGTTTATTGTAGAACTGTAATAAATTTCCGAAACAACAAAAGATGCTCAAAATTTACCTGCCAACAACAATAGCGTAATCGCCACGAATGGTCCCTGGGGCAGACTCAGCAGGGTTAGTGGCGCCAATGATCTTTCGACCAGTCAGAACTACACCCTTGCCCTCCCAAACCATGGCAACCACTGGTCCAGAGATGATGTACTCCACAAGCCCAGCGAAGAAGGGCTTGGCAGAAAGATCCTCGTAATGCTTCTTTGCAAAGGACTTATCCACTGTCATCATTTTCAAACCTAAGAAAGCAAAACAAACCCAAATATGTCAAGAGTCAATATTTATTTTCAAACTCACAAATTTTGACCAAAACCAACAATCTCATCATCCATGTTCACAGTTTCTAGTTATCCAACAGTCAATAGTCGTGCTCTCTCAGAAATCAGATCAAAATCAATATAGTCAACATCTAATAGGTCTTTTTTTTTGCATGTATAGCCTCTAAAGTGTTCATTATTGCACATATATCCCTATAAAGCTTTAAGTGGATGAATACAAGCTCAAGAATGTTTCTTTTTTCATAGGTACCCTTATTGATAGTGTCAGTGCACATATTCATTATTTAGGCCTAATTTCAACTTGATACCCTCAACTATTCCAGTTTTTCAACTTGATACCCAAAACTTTTTACTTGACAACTTAACCATCAACTATTTAATATTCTCAACTTGATACCCAAAAATAAAAAAAGGACAAAATTACATCTCCTTCCCCACCCAACCCCTCCGACTGCCCCTACCCGCACCCCTCCCAACTGCGCCAACAATGACCCCCCGACCCCCCCCCCCCACCACACACCCAAGCTGCCCCCCCTCTCTCTCTCTACGTGCAGCAGCGCCAACGTGTGCGGAGAGAGAGGGGGATGGGGTGGGGCAGCCGCAGTAAGGGGGGCGGTGGTGGGGCAGGTGGGGGGGGGGGGGGCAGGTGGGGGGGGGGGGGGAGAGGTGGTTGGGCAGGGGTATTTTTGTCTCCTTTTTTGTTAGGGTATCAAGTTGATGCATATCAAAGTTTAGGATATCAGGTTGAAAATATTCAATAGTTGAGGATAGCAAGTTGAAATTAAGTCTTATATTTATCAAGCACTTTAGATTACTTAGTCCATTTAGAAATCTTCTTCAAGTTTTCGTAACAAAATCTTTATAATCAACTTTAATTACATAAAAGTAACAATATTATTTGAGGGACAAAATTTCTTTTTCATTGTCAATTTCGAACTCAGTTACTTTAGCATATGTAGTTGACCATTAAAATGCGCTTAAGAAGGAAACAAATGTAATGTTCACAAACGTTTATGACAAGGGCACCTATACAAAAATAGATCCTTTTGAGGGCATACATGCAATTAGGAATTTTATAGGGCTATAGGTGGGAAAATGAAATTAGAAATTACAATGCAATATAATCGATTCAAATAAAATATAGCAAACATCCAAATTTGCAATTTTTTAATTAAATCTAGACCAAATTAATGTTCTGAAAACGCCGAACATTCGAACTCTCAACTTCATAATAAGAAAAGCAGCAAAAACTAAACGCTTTCTTCTATAATCACACAACTATAATTCATATCAAATCGGCAAAGAGGGGTTGATCATACCTTTCAAATAAAAACCCTTGTTCTCGAATCGCTTGATGATTTCACCAACCTGATTTATTCATGAATTAAAATAAAGGTTGAATCTTTCACCAAAATTTAATCAAAAACTTAACGAGAGAGAGAGAGAGAAGGAGACGAAGGCTGACCAGCCCGCGTTGGACTCCGTCGGGCTTGATCATGATGAAGGTCTGCTCCATTGCTAATGGCGACGATTTCCTCTCTCTCTCTTTGGCGGCTGAGAATAAGTAGGAAGAAACAAGTCTTTGTTGAAACCCTATCCCGACGGAAGAGTTTCCAAACTAATTTATAGACGATAAAAAAAAAAAAAAAGACCCGTGCTCTTAAAATTTACTCAGAGCTGTTCAATTTTTAACTTTCATTTATTTACAAGTTTGTCATTGAAAAATTTATTCAGGGCTATTCAATTCCTAGATATAAAAGATAACTATTTTTATTTTATTTTTGGGTAAAGTGCAAAAAATCCCACGTTAGATTCTCGCTTTTTGTACTAAAAGATTCCATGCTCTTAAAATTTCTAAAAGTATGCTGCTGTTAAGTGGGATATGTAATGACCATTTTACCCCTCCCCCTCTCCCTCTCCCCCTCCCCTCTCTCCGGTGGTGCGTGGAGGAGGAGGAGGGGACGGGGAGGAGGGAGGCTGACCGACGGAGAGAAGGAGGGAGCGGAGAGGAGGGGGGCTTGCCTGCGGGGAGGTGGAGGGGGCTGACCGGCGAGGAGGAGGAGGCCGGCGGGGAGGAGGATGGGGCTGGCCGGCGGGGAGGAGGAGGGAAACGCGGGGAGGAGGAGGGGGGGGTGGGGAGGAGCGAGGCTGGCCGGCGGGGAGGAGGAGGCCGGCATGGAGGAGGGGGGCTTGCCTGCGAGGAGGAGGAGGGAGGGGGGGGGGGGAGGAGGGGGGGCTGGCCGGAGCGAGAAGGAGGGGCTGGCCGGAGGGAGGAGGGAGAAGGGGAGAGGTTAGGGAAAGGGGGGGGGGGTAGGGAAGGGGAGAGGGTAGTTTAGATTTTTTTATTTTTTAAAATGACATTAACGGTTATTTCTAACGGTCAACAGACGGTATGGGACTTTTTGAGCAAGTCATAGATTGCGGGGGTTTTTATTTGTTAAATTTGACTAAAAGATCTTTCTACGCAAAATGTACAAATTTAACGAGGAATTTTTTGCACTTTATTCTCTCCTTTTTTTTCTTTCTTCTCTTTCTTCCCAAGAACAAGAAGAAAGAAGAAAGAAGAAAGAAGAAAGAAGAAAGAAGAAAGAAGAAAGAAGGAGAAGAATAAGAATAAGAAAAAAGAAAACAAGAAGAATATCTCTTTCTCCAAACTCTTTTTTTTGTTGCTCTCTTCTAATTTTTCATATTT
The DNA here is from genome assembly GCA_029216955.1 of Iris pallida. NCBI lineage: Eukaryota > Viridiplantae > Streptophyta > Magnoliopsida > Asparagales > Iridaceae > Iris > Iris pallida. The sequence continues at coordinate 22,721,068 of JANAVB010002199.1, read as the reverse complement.
TTTTCTAAACCCTAGTTTATGTATGAAATCCTAGTTGTAGAAGAAATTGGGTTATCAAATCTATTAATATATTAATCTATTAATCAATTTTTTTTATTAATAGAAGAAATTATGGATGAACCCTAATTCTAGAAGAAATCAATTTGTTGAGCAAGTAAATATTAGGACTGCCACAATTTCTGGCAGTCCTAGAAGTATTGAGGACTGCCAGAAATTATGGCAGTCCTGAAAGGGACTTGCTGTACAATAGGACTGTCACAATTTCTGGCAGTACTAGAAGTATTGAGTATTGTCAAGAATTGTGGCAGTCCTAAAAGGGCCTTATACAACAGGACTACCACAATTTCTGGCAATCGTAGAAGTATTGAGGATTGTCATGAATTGTGACAGTCATAAAACGGACTTGCTGTACAGCAAGTACATTTTAGGACTGCCACAATTCCTGGCAGTCCGAAAATCGAAATGGCCGAATGAAAAACATATGTTAGGATTTATTTCCATCTTGATAATATAGTGAAATATACATTTTAGGGTTTATCTTCATACATTTTTTGTGAGAATGAATGAAATAAACATGTTAGGGTTTATTTTCGTGTATTATTTGTGAGGAATCAAAATGATGAGAATGAAAATTGTGGAGAGAAAAACTAGGGTTTTGATGGAAATGATGGAGAAGAAAACTAGGATTTATAGTGAAAAAAATGGTGGAGAAGAAGATGAAGAAGAAGAAGATGTATAGTTTGGGGAGTGAAAAATGGTGGAGAAGAAGAAGAAGAATAAGAAGATGAAGAAGAAGAAAGTGTTTTGGAAGAGAGAGAGTGAAATTTGCAAATGAGAGTGAAATTTGGGGTTTGGGGGGGAGGGGGGTGAGGTTGGGACAGCCCCATAAGTAGAAAAATTGGATAGTCCAGTAATTTCTCCTCAAACATGGGCTAGCCCTGATCAACTTTTGATGTGCCCTTATAAAAAATAAAAAAAATGGCGAATTCTAAGGGCACATTACTTTTTACTATGGGCTAGTCCAAATTTTTTCCTAAAAATTATAAGTTTGCCACTCATTTTCTTTGCTTGGGGCTAGCCCAAATTTTTTCAGAAAGTAAGACTGCAATTAAGTTGGCAGTCCTAACATAAAATAGGACTGCTACCTTAGTTGCAGTACTACTTTGTACTAAATTCGTGTCGGCTTATGCTCACGGGAACCCTTCCTCCTTATTCCTCACCCTCGCCGTCGTCGAAGGAGGAGGCAGCGGAGGCCCCTCCTCCTCATTCTCCCCCTCCTCCTCATCCGCCGCCGCCTCCTCCTCCTCCTCCTCCTCCTCCGCCTCCGCCTACCCCCTCTCCATAGCGTCCGCCTCCTCCAACTCCTCCTCCGCCTACCCCCACTTCGCCTCCCCTCCTCCCTCTGGGAGGCCGCCATCCCGCGCCGCCTCTCCCCTCCCCGACATCCTCTTCCTTCTCCTCCTCCGACGCCGACGACGCTGTCCTCCCTGTCAATTCTCTGTCATCCATGTCGTATCCTCCGCCTCATTCTCGCACCCCCCCGCCCCCGCCGGCCACCCCGCCTCCTTCCCCTCTCCTCGTCCTCCTCCGCCGCCTCCTCCTCTTCCTCCGCCGCCTCCTCCGCCTCCTGGAACCCTAATGAAATTTGGTAGGCTAGTCCCAAGTAAATTTTGGGCCGTCCCCAGTAAAAGTTCCACTATTATGGGTTGTCCCCTAGTAAGGGATAGCTCATAGCAATTTTTTGTGTGTCCTTAGAATTTGCTTAAAAAAAAGGAGGGGGAATGTCCGAATAATTTTTTTCCCGCTTGGCCGAAGTTTTGTTGATTAACTGGAAAGGCCCGACCCATTTGTAAGTGTGCTTTGTCATATATTTTATTTTCAATTTCTTTTATTGATTCTATCTGTGAATTTTAATTTATATTTGTGTATGATTTTATAAGTGTTCTTTGTCATATTTTTTTTTTCAATTTTTTGGATTGATTTTATCTGTAAATTTTAATTTATACTAGTTATTTTCACGTGCGTTGCAGATTTTTAAAAAAATAAAATATAAAATTTTAAATTATGTTAGAATATTTTAAATATAATTTTAATATATTTTAGTTATTTTTATTATAAATATTTTTTAACTTTTGGATATGTGTTTAGTTAGATAATATTATGTAGTTACTTTAAATATAATTTAAGTTTTAAATATTTTAGTATTTATACACAGTCATGCAGTTAGGATGATTTTAAGTTTTAATTTTATTTTAAACTATGTGAGAAAATAACTACGGTTAAGCAACTTAATTTTTTTTTTAAAATTTTGAAAACAAAATGGTCGATGAAGTGCATACAATTTAGATAGCTCAATCTTGAGCCGTTTTGATAGATATTTGTGTATGAAATTTTTTGAAGCACAAGCACAATTGTTCGTTTCAGGTCCATTAGCAAATAGGGCCCTTATGTTCGGTCCAGCTTAAAAAATGGTCCAATCGATTAAACCGGTATAATTAAATAGAGGTTTACAACGGTTTCCCTTAAAATCGGGTCGGTTTGATTAAAATCGATTTATTCGATTTTGGAAAATTCGGTTCGATTTGAACCAAACTTTGCCCTATTGTTCGATTCATAGCTATATTTCAGTCCCATCATCTCCTTCTCTGCGGCACTTGTAAGCAATTGTTCGTAGGAATAATCCACCTGAAAATATAGGCAGATCGACTGATACCAGAAACATTATCAGTTTGGCATATAATCTGTGCTATTTACACTTGCCATCCAAACACTTGTGAGCAGAGCATACTTGTTCATCTTTCCAATATTGCATTAGATGCTCTTTTGTCTAAATCAATTTTTATATATTTTTTACTTGTTCATCTTTCCAATATTGCATTAGATGCTCTTTTGTCTAAATCAATTTATATATATATATAACCGCCCTCCCTTAGCCGTTGGATCGCGCGGACGGGGGCGGGCCCCACGCGGGCCCCGCACGATCCGATGGTGCAGGGGGGGCAGGGCTTCGACAGGGCTCCGCGGGCAGGGCCTTTGATCCGCTTCCATATATATATATATATATATATATATATATATATATATATATATATATATATATATATATATATATATATCAAAACTTTGATATAGATACACCAAACACCACTTTGGGAAAAATAATTATATCACAAGTTTACCTAGAGTTTCTTTATAACGATCTCCAATCAAGATAGGAAATCTGTACTAGTGGATGGATGGACCTACATATTCGTGTCCTTATTATTGAACTTCTCGCGGAAGTCCCGTCCGCCCTCAACCGTTAGATCGAGCGCACGGAAGAGAGAGGGAGAGTGTGCGTTCGATCCAACGGTCAAGCGCGGACGAAGCTTCCAGATATTATCCCACGGTCAAACTTGATATATATATCTATATTTGAGATGTCCGACCACCGGACATTGTACATGATGCATTGCATACAATACGTCCCCGTGCATGACTCGATCCACCGATCTGTAAGTAGTAGTTCCAATTCTGTATTTTAGAATCTGAAAATAAAATATAAATAAGCGATCCAACCGCGACCGAGGCTTGAACTTGGTTCAACGTCCTTAAGACAATATCCGTCTCGCACTTCACACTGTATTTTAGCAGCACTTCACACTGCAGAAACTAAATAAAACAATATAAGTAGTCTCTCTCTTGGATTAAATGCTTAACGTATGAATGAATGCTTCCGCCATTCAGCCATGATGTTATACCTCTTTTCGTTAATCACAAAAGACGCTCGGATTTGGTTCTTTGGATATATATAGACTCCATTTAGTAATTGCTTAATACATTAGCTTAAGTGCCCTATATTTGGATGTGTGCGTCTGGTAGCGATGTAATATAGATAAAAAACGGTCTTCCTCTTCCTTACAAAGCAATTAGTGAGAGTATGAGGCACACATGTAAAGAAATAGGAGGTGAGTCGTTAGGTTTATTCGGTATCAACCGAATCAAAATAATCAAAATTAATTAATCCAAAATTATAAAAATTTAAAATCAAAATCAAATTGAAATTAGATACAACTGAAACCGAACCGATAACGAATTTTGGTATTCTCGGTTGGACTATTTTTATTGTTTAATAGATCAAGTCAAAGTTAGAATTATGATTATATATATATATATATATATATATATATATATATATATATATATGGGAGCGGATCAAAAGCCTCTCTTAGAAATTTTTTTTCACTTTCAGCCGTCCATTTAATGTTAATATTAATATTAATGTTAATATTAATGTTAATATTAATATTAATGTTAATGTTAATATTAATTTTTATTTTTATTTTTATATTAATGTTAATGTTAATGTTAATATTAATGTTAATGTTAATATTAATATTAATTTTAATGTTAAGTTTAATGTTAATTTTAGTATTTAATTAATATTAACATTAACATTAACATTAGCATTAATATTAATATTAATATTAACATTAAATGGACGGCTGAGAGTGAGAAGGTTTTCTAAGGAAGACTTTTGATCCGCTTCCTATATATATATATATGTGTGTGTGTGTGTGTGTGTGTGTGTGTGTTGTATTTCAAAATTGGGTTTTTTTTTTTAATTCCCAAAGTTGTATCTAAAATATATTTTCTAAAATATATACATTTGGAATCATAAAATTGAGGGTATGTCTTATTCAATTTGTTTGTTTTGGATCAAACCGAAACTAAATAATTTTTTTTAGTATATTGGAAACTGAATCCGAACAATTTTTCTTTTTTCCAAACCGATACCGAATTTCTTATTAGGTTATGTCCAGCTCGGTTCAGTTTGTGGTCCACAATCAAATAGTACTCACCCTATTAAAAATCACCACAAGGTATGTCTAGGATTTGTACAAACATTAAAGCTATAGATGTGTAGTTGGCACCGAGCATTAATTTGGTTATATTCGAACAAAGTGAGATCACAATAGGTTCAAAATCTAGTTTGAGCCTTCAACTCATCATATACGTACGGGCTAAGTATAGATATGTGAGAATGTTACAAAACCTAGTAAGTGTTAAAGAGTTTAATATATAATGTTGATATGTTCATATTAGTTCAATTTTTTTGAAATATTACTAGTATGGTACCTGCATCAAAGGACTTCCAATACTCCCATCCACCAATTAACTTAAACAACTCTGCTATTTGGCACCCACGGGGCCAAGAACACTTCCGCCGCCGCGACAAGGGGAGGAGGGGGGGGGGGGGGGGGGGGGGGGGGGGGGGGGGGGGGGGGGGGGGGGGGGGGGGGTCAGAGCAGTAGAGGGAGGGGGGACTCAGCGGAGGAGGAGGGGGACGGCAAGCGACGTCACCGACGTCGAGGACGGCGGAGCAGCAGGAGGGGAGGGGGAGAGGTCGTCGTCGTTGTAGTCGGAGGAGGAGGCGAAGCAGGTGGAAGTGGAAAGTGTTAGTCCCGGGGCTTGATCAAAGATGGTAAAACAGATGCAACAGAGATCTACGATGATACAAAAACCAAATAACCTGATTACAATATGGAGGAAAAAATAGAGAAGAGAAGATCTCTCGTTCTTCCTTGCAAACGTGTTGCAATTGGGACAGAACGAGGTACAATAATCTAGAGAAAGATGAGAAGAAGAAAAATGCTGGGGTGTCAAAACACCGTTGCTCAAAGCAAGATTCATCCCACACGAATTGCTTCCAAGAACCAGCAAGTTGAAGAACTTGTGGAACGCTCGAAGTCACCTCTGTTCTGACTCCTCGGATGGACTTGTAATGGCGGCAGCAGCACTCTCTCTCTTTCTCCTTTTCTGACTTATAATTTGTAGTACCCACAAAGGAGGCCAGAAGAGAGTATATATAGAGAGAGGGTGGAAACCCTAGCCTCCTCTTCAGTTATGTAAAGATTGAATCAAATCCCAAAAGATAGCAACGAGATTAATTCAAATCCCGCAAAGATAGCCACGAAACTAATTCAAATCCTACAAAGATAGGATCTGAATTAATCGCATTGAATCAGTCTTTCCATAACTGACTTGTAGTCTGCACATTCAGCGGAACCCTCCATGCGGCAGCAGCAGCCTGGCCGCATGAGCCTCATGACCGCATGGACCGCATGAGCCGCATGGACCGCATGAGCCGCATGGCCGCATGAGCCGCAATGAGCTGCATGAGCCGTATGACTGCTGACGTGCTACGTGCAAAGTGCGCTAACAGAACTCTACATTACGCCTTATGAGCCCATGAGCCCGAGTCCGAGTCGCTAAGCCCCTTTGGGGCTTAGCTCCAAATGGAATTAATCCAAGAGAATGACAAAAGCATTAATGCTTAATCCTTGGAGCCTTATTCTTACCTCCTAGTAAAATCACCCACATGGTTCCCTCCTTAGGGTCACCAGCCCATGTGCATCTCTCAACAACACAACCAAGTATATATGTTGAGATAACTCATGGTGCATTTCATATGTGGGACTAAAATTTTACAAGGTATGTTGAGAGCAAGCTCTCTCCATGTAAAGAAGTACCAATAATCTTCCACATATCACAACATAATATATGTGTCCAGGGTTGAGCGTTCCCCACAGTAACTGTACATTTTGCATTAGGATAGATGTCGCGACGACTTGAATCTTCCGCATGGGTTAAATAACAATGTGATACAAGAATAGACTACGCCTTGAATTCTGCACCACAATTGTAATTCTTTCCACTCACAAAGTATAGTACGTGTGCTTCTGGCTGCACAATAAAGGCCCTGTGCCAGCCTGGTTTCAGAGTATAATTTGGACGTCTACAAGTTTACCCTCAAGAGACGGCCTGATATCTCTTTCATACACTATAGGTGAGTTCTTATTAAAGAGATATGGATGAAGCCTTGCGCTTCCTTGCGGTGCTACGCTGCTATGACATGGCCTGAAGTCGAGGCATTAATACCCTACATGGGAACCTCATCGTAGTGTCTACTACTGTAGCATGAGGTCTCAGCCTCTTTGTAGTGCCAATCTACTCAGCAGAAGCCTAAGGCTTCCTTGCGGGTTACGCCGCAACGACAGGCTTGCAAGGCCGAGGCTTTACCCCTACCTGGGTACCTCATCGTGGTGTCATGCCACTGTAACATGGGGCCATCCTCCTTTGTAGTGTTGTCTACAACTCTTTAATTACGTCATACAGCATAGGCTACTGCTCTTTGCGGTGCTACGCCGATATGACTTGGCTTACAAAGCCGAGGCATTACACCAGACCTGGGAACCTCATGGTGGAGTCACCCCACTGTAGCATGGAGTTTCACTCATTGTAGTGCTGCTCCACCGTGCTTCCTGTAAAGCACACCAGACATTCACTCTGCCTGAGAACATCATTAAGGCGTTTAAGCCAACCTTCCACAGGATCTATTTTTTCTTGCAAAAAATACATAGTAGACAACAGTGGTATGGGTCCGTATCCCTTCCATGTTTCAGAGAACAAGTACCCACTGTTACCTGATAGTTTCCAGTCAGTGATCC